>QQXO01000053.1:0-100926 GCA_003709845.1 Chaetothyriales sp. CBS 134916
CTCTTCATAGTCTGATAGCCAGTCTGTAGGACTATACACTGTTTTAGTATTCTGCTGTACCCCCGTCTTATACTAGCTAAAGAGTCAACAGCCCTCCTACCCTTATACAGCTGATAGAGTACTATTACATTCTTCATCGAAACCTCCCTGTACATAGCGCCCCTGTTGATAGCGTATCAATCCTATCACAAGCCCTTACAAGTTTCGCCTTGACCTAGGTTAACCAGGGTTTGAATTCAGACCTCTTTCCTTTGAACTCTTGGAGCTCAGGGATTTTGGCCTTTAGCGGTTTAGGGCTTTTTGTTGTTACTGGAGCTGCTGGTGATTGGTATAGTTATTGCTCCAGCTGGTTGATCTGATCTCGTTGTTAATAGAGTTAATAGTAGAGGTCCCTAACTATCTCTGCTGTTGTCTAGTTACCTTCTATTAGGGTATCTATGTTGGAGTCTATTATAATAGCTCTAGGACTTCCAGGGTATTTATTAAAAGAGTTTCCTGGCTTAATAACCAATAATATGGGAAGAAAACCTAATATTAGGGGTGTATGGTAGGATACAATTCTCTACCTACAGTGACTTCTAGATACAGGAAGGTTTTCTTGAAGAGAGATATTCAAGGGGGAATACAGCTATTATATATACTCCCTCCTTCCTTATCCTTATCTTGATATATATCCCTCTTCTGCTTGAATCTAGATATATATCCTCATATTATTCAGTTCTGGATATATATCCTTCGTTCTGTTAATTCTTAGTACAGGGTATCCACTGTCGTTAGTCAGTGAGGAATTTATGGGACACTTGGTGACGAGTATTTTCATAATGAGGGAATTGTCTTGGCGTAGTGTTGTATAGGTTCCTATTGGTTGGCCTCTGTTGTTCATCATGGAAGGTTTGCCGGTGGTGGTCTTGTTGATTTACTGAATCATTAGGATCGGTAAATGATCCGTTGTTAGTACACCCTGTCTTGTTGTCGCTGGCGACTGCCAAGACCCTTAAGTGTGCGCAGCCCTTAACATCAAGCACAGAGAGAAGAAGAAGAGGAAGCCGCTATCGCTGAGAAAGTAGCTCGTAAGCATAAGAGGGACCAAAAGAGGAAGGAGAGAGCTCAATATCTCGCTGCTATTGCTGTGGAGAGGCAGGAGAGACGCGAGTAAGCGGCTTAAGCCAAGGCTTAGAAGGAGGCCAAGAAGGAGGAGAGGCTTGTACAGCGCCTAGCTAGCTGTAAGCTAGCTACTGAGCAGAAATCTATACGCGCTAAGCGAAAGAAGAAAGAGCCAGAAACTCAAGACTATAGAGCCAGAAGTGGTGATCATATGAAGCCAGAGGCGGAGCCAGAGGTAAGCGGCTCGCCGGTGGTGACCTCGTCATGTGGGAGGCAATTGCGTAAGCCACGGCACCTCAAGGACTATGATTCCTAGCTAGAAAGATTTATATTGAGCTCAACTATCCTCACATTAAGTTAGAAGCAATTACAATGCGAGTTAGTGGAGCTATTACTCGATTTAAGTTGGCGATGTCAATTGTCAAATTATGTAAGCGTGGTGTGCAGAGGGTGTGAAGTGCACGCATGTGGGTCCACTTCTAAGGTGTAAGGTGGCTTCTACGTCATTTATTGGCTTTCCAACAGCACGCCAAGCCATGACGACAATAGCTCCGACTTAAAAAGACAGAACAACAAGTAGCGAGATGGTATGGCCGTAAGTTATTCATAGCCAACGTTTTATTCTGAGATCTGTTTTATATATATCTTTCACTGCATATTGGCAAAAACGAGGCGAGGGACAATGTGATGACGCCCAAAAGCTTTGCATCTTCTGGCAGGAGAGGAGGCCCGAGTCTAGACTTGAGAGAAGGCCGGCCTCCAATGCCACGACAACGGTCATCCGTTATCACAGTGGACAGTGTGCTGCAGTATGCGTCAGACATACCCTCGGCACAGCGCAGGGTGCCGGCAAGGCCGATGGTGCACCGCACCGGGTCAGGCAAGCCCGTCAATCCACGACTGACTGGGCGGTTCCAGGTGCCTCACAAACCGTCACGGTCAACCAAGACGTCAGAGAAGCTGGTGCTGTTGCCGGAGGCGGTGGAAGAGGAGGAAGACGAGAAAGGCGACTTTGGCAAAGACGGCGACTCAGGCCCGCCAAGAGATGACGAGGACGATGGTAGCTATCGACAGCCGGGCCGAGATGGGGTCAAGAGCTATGCGGAGAGACTACCCAAGTCCAGACGGACTGAAAAGGAGCTGCCGCGTGTGACGGCGTACTGCACGGCACAGGCTTACAGGCTCCAGTCGACAGCGACATTTGTCAGGCAAAGGCATGGCGCACGAGCTAAGCTGTACGATGACTGCCTGTATTGTGCGTATCACCTGCCTCTCCTGCCAGGGATTGAAGGCTACCGGCTGCGAAGCAGTCCGCCATTCAAGAGCGCAAAGGGTGGCAGTATCCTGGACGAAGCGATCGAGCGCAGCGAGCAACGCGACTACCACGGTGTGTATGCAGCCGAAGAAGAGCAGCATTCAGTTCGAGGGGAAGAGGATCAGGATGCAGTCCGAGGCGCGCCAGAAGGGTTGGGCCCAGAAGAAGCGGAGCGAGAGGAGGATGCGACCGGTCATCATGACGGACGACCGCAAATTAACGGCTTCAGACGCAGCAGCGACTCTTCACAGCGGTCCGCTAGTCCTGGCCCAAGTGGGCAGTTTGATTCATACCGCTTTGCGGAGATGTTTGTCTTTGGCTACGGCGTGGTTGTATTTTGGAACTTTTCGGAGCGACAGGAGAAGGATGTGTTGGCAGACATGGCGTTTTCGACGATTGTCGATCCCAAGACGAACGTTGTGTCGCCGCTGACGCTGGTGACAAACCCGCTGGCTGAGGAAGACTTTGAGACGGAGGAATTTCACTTTGAATACAACAACGAGATTCAGCGGCCGCGCATGTACAATGACATGATCACACTGCGCAGTGGCGACCATATGATCAAGTTGGCCATCAGCCATGCGATTGCGCAGAGCACAAAGCTCAGCTTTTTCGAGGAGACCATGGCAACGCAGATGGAGGAGGCCAAGGATGTGCCCAGTCGGTTGGCCAAGACGGGCGAACTCGGCCTGAACCGCGAGGAGGTTGTCAAGCTACTCGGTGGCTTGTTCCGGAGTCGTGTCGAAGTCAACCTATGTGAGTGCAACCCCAGCCAGTCCGAACGCGAAGAAAACCTAGGGTAGACAATTGCTGACAGAAGATGATTGTAAAGCTTCCAATGTGCTGGACGTGCCCCGCTTTCTGTGGGATTCGGAGCCGACGCTGCATCCGCTGTACACGGCAGTGCGCGAGTACCTCGAGATCAAGCCGAGAATCCAGGTGCTCAACGAGAGGTGCCGGGTCTTCCTTGATCTGGCAGAGGTGCTGTCGGACTACGTGTCGGACAACAAGATGTCACGAATCACCTGGATTATCATTGTCTTGATTGCCATTTCTATCCTGGTGACCTGCTCCGAGGTTTTCCTACGGTTTGGAATTCTGAGCACGCGAGGATCAAGCAAGGCCAGCACGATTGTTCTGCAAGCCTTATCTCCGGCGGCTGACCTGTGAGAGAGATATGTAGAGAGAAGGGGGAGAGATGGAGAGATGGAGAGATGGAGAGATGGAGAGATGGAGAGATGGAGAGATGGAGAGATGGAGAGATGGAGAGAGGGAGAGATGGAGAGAGGGAGAGATGGAGAGAGGGAGAGATGGAGAGAGGGAGAGATGGAGAGAGGGAGAGAGGGAGAGATGGAGAGAGGGAGAGATGGAGAGAGGGAGAGATGGAGAGAGGGAGAGAGAGAGATGGAGAGAGGGAGAGGGAGGGAGAGAGAAAGAGAGAGAGAGAGAGTGTGTGTGTGTTTAGGGATGCGAGCTGCTTCTGGATTTTAGCAGGCCTATCATTGTTCTGGTTTTTAATATCTATGCATTTTGGAGTAAAAAGAGGAAAGTTTGGTTTGGGATACAAGGCAGGTGGGGCTGTACTCCGTATTACGCGGGCGTGTTGCAATGCATGGATGATCGGCAAGAACGCGGGAAGGTGGTGGGGCGAGGTAGCTCTCTATCTTATTAACGGTCACCTGGGCAGATGAGGCAAGTGCCTCGACATGACCACGGCAAATATAAGACCAGTCGTCGCCTCAGCCCTCTTCCATGCGTAGGATCTGCTCTTCATCCTCGTCCATGGCTGCTGCTAGACTGGATGTGTCGGCATGCTGTTGCATATCTCTTCTACTCTCTCCTCGGCTTCTTCGTCCTTCCACCCCCCGGACGACTCCTACCTGGTCCTTCACTTTGTCCGGTACATCCTCAACCCAGATGCGGACATCTCTGTCCCTGCCGACGCTGACAAGGAGGCCGCGCAGACCGTCAGCAGTCTTACCAAAGTCGACTGACAGGACGACGTCGGTGTGAGCGTGGGAGCGCCAGAGGAGTTCCTTGCTAGAGACGTCCCAGGCGAGGATATCGCCGTTTTCGCTACCGCTGACGACGAAGGCGTATTCTTGGAAATGCTGCTGCTTTGGTTGTTCTGGTTGCTTGACGCGGCCGCCGCCCGTGCCGCTGCTGCTGGTGTCACCGTCGTCATCAGACTGTGAGGGAGCCAGGTATGTGCCGATGGCCCCACCGAGGCTGAATTCCTTATTGACGTGGCCCATGTATGTTTTCACACAGCGGCCGCCTACGTAGTCCCAGAGGCGCACGCAGCTGTCGAGGGTCCAGCCGAGTACGTAGCGGCCGTTAGGGCTCCAGCGCACGCTGGTCACGCCCTTGCGGTCTTCGTCGACCAGTGTTCGCAAGCACTGGCCGGTGCCGGCGTCCCAGATGCGAATCAGGCCGTCAGTGCTGCAGCTACACATCATGGTACCGTCGTGGATGAAGTCGACGCCGCCCACAGGGTCGCTGTGTGCGGGCAGTTGGCGCATGATGCGCCCGGAGCGTACGTCCCACAGGAAGACGGCTTCGTCGAAAGAGCCGGAGACGAGCATGTTGCCTTTGGGAGAGAAGGCCAGCGAGTAGACATAGTTGGAGTGGCCGGTCAGGGGGGAGGGCGCGATGGGGAAGTCAGATGACAGCGGCGACCAGAAGAGGATGGACTTGTCGTCGCTTGCCGAGGCGAGAGTGTACATCGTGGGCGGGCCCGACGGCGACCAGGCCAGCGCGTTGATGCCGGCCAGGTGCGCGCGGAGCGTGCGCAGCAGCTTGAACGCTGACGGCTCGACTGGGGCCGAGGACGTGAGTGGCGGAACGGCGTAGATGTTAATGGTGGCGTCGGCTGAGCCGGTGGCGAGGAGACGGTAGTCGGGAGAGAACTTGGCGCACGTTATGCCGCGGGCATGGGCGCGGGCCAGGCTTGTAAGCGGGATGTACTTGAGCGTGCGCGGTCCCGGGACGGCCGTGGTGAGCTTAGGGCCAGTGGCGGATGGAGACCGGCTATAGTCGCGCTGTGGGGAGCGAGAAGAGTAGGCCGACGACGCAGTCAGCGATCTAGAACGGTGTCGTCGGCGTGGTCGAGAGCGGGACTCCGACCGTGACGGCGAAGGCGAAGGCGAAGGCGACTGCGACCGAGTGTATGGTCGGTCATGGCGGGAGGAGGCCGGCCCTCGAGACCGCGACCGAGACCGCGATGACGCTGAGTCGTGGGATGAGGTCCGCTGTCGCTTGACCAGCGGATACGGCGATTCGGCGTCCATGGGCACGAGTTCTGCAGCCACCAAGACCATACATAGTCTGAGTCCTCGTTGAAGGGTGGTGGTGTTGACTCTCTCGAGGATCAGTGCAAACATGAAAAATACGCCAAGATTGGTATCCGAAAGTGGCTAGCTTGGCTTCTTTACAATTAAGCTTAATTGGTTAACTTTATTTTTATTAGTGACAAGAGTGGAAAGCCAGCCGAGAGATTTAAGAGACAGGTTTGCCGAGCTTGATATCGCTGATATTGGCGGCACAGACCTTCTACTCAACCCGCATCGCTAGACTGCACCAAGCGCGGCCTGGCCGCTGCTTCTCTCTCTCTCTCTTTCTCTCTCCCTCCCTCTCTCTATCTCCCCCTCTCCCTCCCTCTCTCTGTGTCTCTCTCTCTCCCTCCCCCTCTCTCTGTGTCTCCCTCTCTCCCTCCCCTCCTCTCTCTGTCTCCCCCTCTCCCTCCCCCCTCTCTCTGTATCCCCCCCTCTCTCTCCATGGAGTCCAACAGTGCGAGAGGTATGTACTTCTACCCGCTGTCCTGAGCAAGCCCAAGTGGAGTAACACACAGTCACAGCCTCATCCAATGGCTCTGGCCAGGAGCAGAGCCTAGTGTCCGGGTATAAGTTCAGGAAGAGTAATGAGAAGGCAACAAAGCTCCGGTTAAAGAAGCTGCCAGTCCAAGTCAAGCAGGAAGCAAATGGTACAACAACCAAGACAGCAGAGTGCACAGCCCTGGGAAGTTGCTGATGTGAATGACAGGCACTGCTGTTTCCTCCTCCAGCGTGTCACCTGTCATGCCCCAGTTCGACAAGGAGATAATGGCCAATTTTCCAACCGGCAGGCAGGCGCCGCTGGACATGCTGACTTGCAAACACTGCAAGAAGAACATCCTCCGCCGCACGGCCAAGGAGCACGTGACGGGATGTCTCAGGTCCAAGCAGGCCAAGGCGCGGAAGAAGAAGGAGGCCAGAGAGGCGGCTCAGCGCGCCAAGGAGCGGGCGGAGAAGGGCGACGATGATGATGAGGAAGACGACGACGTCCGAGATGGCAAAGGTGAGCCCGGCAGGCAGGCTCTCGTGGTGCATCGCTGACGAGGAGAAGCGAAGAAGCGGAAGGCCGGTGACGAGGACGACGGCGGCGGCGGCGGCGGCGGCAAAGACTCGAAAAAGAAAAAGTCCAAGAAAGAGGAGCAGAAGCCCAAGCAGGCCAAGGCCAAGGGCCCTGTCGACGTGGAGAAGCAGTGCGGTGTGCTGCTGCCCAACGGCGCCCAGTGCGCTCGCAGCTTGACTTGCAAGAGCCACAGCATGGGAGCCAAGCGTGCTGTGCCCGGCCGAAGCCTCCCCTACGACATGCTCCTGCAGGCCTACCAGAAGAAGAACCAGGCGCGGCAGCAAAGTGAGTTGGCCACCTGTACAGCCATCTTGAGACACGCTACTGATACACTCGTTCACAGAGGCGGCAATCGACGCCAGTGCCGCTGTCCCCGACGAAGACCTCGATGCTGCTCTGGCGGGCCCAGTCGACTCGGATGAAGAGCGAGACGCCGTCATGTCGTCGGTCGCCAGGAGTCTGGCTCGGCCTCAACCTCTTGTGCAGCACACCATCTTCCCCACTCGCCGAAAGTACCAGCTCGTCAGGATGAAGGAGATGCTGTCCAACGCTATCAGTGGCAATCGGAGCGGCAACCTTTTTGCTGTGCCACCTGGAAGCAGAGCTCCAGCCACAGCCGCTGCCACAGCCACCGACGCCACTTTCGCCATTCCTCGTCCGCCATCAGCCTCACCTGCTCTGACTGGAGGTGGCATTCCCCAGCCAGGCCTGAAGGCCACGGTCCGGAAAGCATCTGTTGACACGACCTGAAAGAGCGGCCTAACTAAAAAAGCGGCTTAACTAAAAGAGCGGCTTAACTAAAAGAGCGGCCTAGTCGATGCTCCACCTTTCACCCAGCTCAACGCGCTCCCGTCATTGCGCGCTGGTGAAGCAAAGACTTGCATTCGTTCCGCCGAACCCGAAGCTGTTGGTCAGTACGGCACCCACATTGTGCTCTTGTGCCTCATTGGGCACATAGTTGCAGTCGAACTCTGCCGTCCGCGAGGTAAGGTTGATCGTTGGCGGCAAGACGCCCTCATACAACGCCAAGATGCTGAATATGGCCTCTATGGCCCCCGAAGCCCCCAGCAGATGGCCAATCGCTCCTTTCGAGCTGCTCACATTAACATCGGCCGCTCTCATCCTGCCACCCTCGCCAAGCATCAGCGTCTTGATCGCCTTATTCTCAGCAGCATCACCGAGCGGCGTACTGGTTGCGTGAGCATTGATATAGTCCACCTTTTCGGGTGCGATCCTCGCCTGCCTCAAGGCCTTTTGCATCGCCAACAGCGCACCTGCACCGTCTTCTTGTGGCGCAGTAAGATGACGCGCGTCCGCCGAACATCCATACCCGCTCAGCTCGGCATAAATCCTCGAGCCACGCTGCTTCGCGTGCTCTAATTCCTCCAGCACCACGCACGCCGCGCCTTCACCTATCACAAACCCATCTCGGTCCTTGTCAAAAGGCCGCGATGCCTCAGCTGGCCTACCATTGAACTCTGTAGCCAGACTCCTACTTCTCGCAAATCCACCAATGGCAAGTGGGTGAATACAAGACTCTGCCCCGCCTGCAATCATCACATCTGCCTCTCCAACTTGTATGAATCGTGCTGCATCTCCGATGGAATGTGCCCCTGTCGTACACGCCGTTGTGACCGCGTGGTTGGGTCCTTTTAACCCGTACCGTAGACTCACATGACCAGCGCCCAGGTTGATCAGCAGCCTGGGCACAAACAGGGGGTGAATTTTCCTGTAGTTCCGCCCCTCAGCGTAGGCAATCGACGTATCGTACAGCTCCTCGAGATTGCCAATCCCTGATCCGAGGCAAACACCTGTCATCTCTGGGTCTAAGCCGTGGCCTTCCTTGAAGCCGGCGTCCTCGAGGGCTTCAGCGACCGCGGCAAGACCATACTGAGCGAATTTGGCCGTTTGCCGCAGTTCAGTGCGTGATAGATGGTCCAGGGCATTCCAGTGTCCTGGTGTGGATGGCTTAGTCGCCACCAAGCCAGCGACCTGGGACGGAAGAGCAGCGAAGTCAGGGCCCAGTGATCCTGTCGAGACTATGCCACTCTGCCCAGCCAGAAGCCGAGACCATGTTCGCCGCACGCCTGTGGTAATAGTCAAAATCTGACTTCGCGTCGCGCCCCTTGTCAGACAGAGAAAAGCACCTACCGACACCCAGCGGTGAAACGGCTCCCAACCCGGTCACAACCACTTTTCGCATCTCCTCATCTTTTCGACCTGCCTATTTCAGATGAATAGCAGCAAGTCGTGCTGGGATGGAAAATTAAAGTGTTGATTTGACAATCCAGATTCTTTTGGGGAGAAAGCGTGCTATGACTGTGCCACGCCCTATGAGCACGGTCACTACTCCCTCCTTTTCATCCCATCTCTATCTCCCCAAGTAAGAAAGTTTTTTTTGTTGGCTCGCACACAGGCTGTCCTTTTTGAGCTTGATTGAGTATGTGGCTTCCATCTGCTTTATTCGTCCTTCTCGCGAGCTCCGTGCGGAGCTCGTTCTATGACAATCCAGAACTTGACCCTATACCCGAGACAGGCTCACCATTGGATGAGTTGAAACAGAAGTGGGATTCAGACGTACGTGGGCGGGAGCTAGTATTGTTCGCCTCTTGATATCTAACACCCGGTCAAGTGGTCATTTACTGGCATCTCGACCTTTGCCCACCTCCGACATGTCAAATGTCTCACGGCTCCGTACGAGCCATTCGACATCGGTATCATAGGGGCTCCCTTTGATACCGCAGTCAGCTATCGACCGGGCGCACGCTTTGGCCCTCGGTCCATCCGACATGCTTCAGCCCGACAGACACCGTTCCGCTCGTTCAACCACAGGGCCGGCATCAACCCCTACCTGAGCTGGCCTCTCATTCTCGACTGTGGCGATATCCCCATTACCCCCTTCGACAATGCCCTTGCTCTCCATCAAATGTCAACCGCTTTCCTTGAGCTGAATTCACGACGAGCCCTGAGCTACTCAAATCCGCCATCGCACAAGCACCCCAAGCTTGTCACACTCGGCGGTGACCATTCCGTCGCTCTGCCGGCCTTGCGCGCTCTCTACCACACATATCATCAGCCAATCGCCCTTCTCCACTTCGACGCCCACCTCGACACATGGCACCCTAGCGCCTACCCAAGTGTCTGGTCTGACCATCCAGGCAGTCAGGATGACTTCACACACGGCACCATGTTCTGGATTGCCTCGCAAGAAGGCCTCATCCGGAATACCTCATCCGTCCACGCCGGCCTGCGCACACGCCTCGGCGGCTCCGACTATGATGATTATGCCAATGACGACACCCAGGGCTTTCTAAGGATTGAAGCCGACGACATTGACGAGTTGAAGCCTTCAGGTGTTGCTGACCTCATCGTCAATAAGATCGGTACCGACGTGCCTGTCTATCTGAGTCTCGACATCGACGTTCTCGACCCCGGCCTGGCCCCTGGCACCGGTACTCCCGAGCCAGGCGGCTGGACCACTCGCGAACTGATCCAAATCTTGCGTGGCATCGAAGATCTCAACCTTGTTGGCGCCGATGTTGTTGAAGTGGCTCCAGCATATGATGGAAGCGGCGAAGAGACTGCCCTCGCCGCCGCCCAGGCCGTCTATGAGATCGTGACCAGTATGGTGAAGAGAGGTCTGAAGGAAAGGGGTGAGCACGACAAGGTTGTGAAGAAGACACCAGGAAAAGAATGGCTGAGTAGCGGCCTTAATGGCAAAGGAAGGAAGGTTTTGGAAGAGGCAAAGGAGAGGGTGCCTGGAAAGGACGAGCTATGAGCGCAGCAGATTGCATCAGTCTCAGAGGCAGATCTGTTCTGATCCAATCTGTTCTTTCATGCGATGCAGTCTCCTGCAGTACCGAGCCACCCCCTTTCCACACCGAATCTCCTGTTCAGGTCATTCCGTGGACGTCCTCACAAACCCTCATGAGGGAGAGCAACGAAGAACGTTACAGATGAGTTAAGAAGCCAAATCATTGTAAGGCACGCTGGCATATGGGCGTGGCGTCTGGGGTTGTAACATGCAGTAATTGGGATTCAAGCGAAGAGAATGAGAAATGACCGAACCGCGATCGCAAACTGCCTGCATAATCTCAATAGCCTGGTTTCACATTGACCAACACCTTCTTCAAGGTCCTTAGAATCGCGTCTGACACTAGGCGTCCTTACATGGAGGCATCCATGGATCCGAGTGCGAATGATAAATTTACATGCTTTGGCAGCTAAAGAGAAGGTAAATTGACACCAAACGCACCTCGGAGGAATGGCTGCGAAAGACTGTTTTTTGGCACGCCTTGTAGGCATATATAGTAATACCATCAAGGTTCTACAGGAGTCTTGATGTCCCCCCCTTTCCATCTATCAAGCCGGTATCGCCTGAAGCGGGGTCAGAAGCGAAACTGATGAAGGGCCGAGAGGGTCAAGAGCGGGAAAAACAGGAAGGAATATAAGAAGAAGAGGGGGGAAGGGGAACAGGGGATTCATAATAACTGTTCGAATAGAGCGTCGGTAGCCCATCACTCTGTCTGTGTTAATGATGGACGAACGAAAGATGAAAGTTGGATCGGCTCCAGAGGGTAATGTCACCAAGGCCTCAGCACGTGCTTGTCTCACGGAGGGAAACAACGATTCCCGCCATGACGCTATAATACCGCGATTGATGACACCGTACTATTCTGCACAAACCTCCCCCCCAGGCAAGGAACTGGCAGCATCGAAGATCGTACAAGGCCTTCTGGCGCTATAGTAATCTCTCCCTCGAGAGTGTGCACAATATCACGTGCAACACTTTTAGAGTGGATGTTCTCGTGGTCCACAGCACGTCGAAGCCAAGGAGGATTAAGCAGTTGATCTTCATCCAGCACATCAGATCCATTGACTCTATCGAAAACAGAGTGCAAATGGTCCGCTTCTGAGCTCCAGGCTTCCAGAAGGTGAGACAAGAGCCTTAGAAGAACATAGTTGTGAAAGAGTAGAACCGATCGCTATAGGAATCGTATATCAAATTGTTATGTGAACTAACAGGCGAGAGTATTCTTGAGCATATATACCTTTCATACACGTCTCGTCGGGTCCAACAAACTCCGTAACCTCGCGTATGATTAGTAAACAAATGGTAAGTAAATGTGATTAGCAAGCGATTGTTGAGCAGGAAGATGATTGTATTCCGCATTCCAACAATGGTCTCTGACCGTATCGTGAATGTCGTAAGACCTTCTTCACGCCCTTGATAATATCAAAGACATTGGGCTCGACCTATTATTCATGACCTCGTGAACATGTGCTATAACATAGATCGAGGCTGATGAAGTACCTTAGCGGTCGTGGGCATCCAACTCGCATATCGGCCACCACAGACGAGGAAGTGCAAGGCAGAAGTGGAAGTTCTTGGGGGCGAATACACACTCGTTTTATTAGTGTACAATATGTAAGACCCCACGAGGTCACTCCCAGATAGGAGAATCAGAGCGAATTTTCATCATGATACGATCTATTCCCAATTGGTTATTTACGTGATATCCCCTGTCAACAAGAAGTTTCTGCTAGGAGTTTTGGTTGTCTCTAGCAAGAATTTAGTGACAATTCGGCGACAATTCAGGAACTGGAGTGTTATGCCTGGAACGTCAGAAGACCGAGGGAGCCCCGCAATCCTCTAAAAAGATGGGGAGAGTTTAAGACCTGGTTTCGCCGATTTTCGAGACTCCCGATACCGACAGCGACAGAGGTATTGGTGTCCATTTTTTTTTGAAGAGTCTCCCGTGCTCTTTGTTGGATCAGCACTGTATTCAGCCTACTCGTACTGCGGTGGAGGTATTCCAAATTGTCACTCAATTGTCACTCAACTAGAGATCACGTGACTACAGGAGCTACTTGAGCTCTACCCCTATTCCTGTATCTTGCACACATAGATATACAGGTCGTATAGTGAATACACATCTGTTTCTAGCTCAGTCATAGTTGTATATTTGCTATCGATCCATCACTCTTCGAGGGCTTATCGCATTTGCCTTTTGTATGCCCGAGCTCCCCGCAATTAAAGCAACGGATAGGATCTCCTCTCTTTTTACCGTCTCGCTTCTGGAACGAAGAGGAGTTTTTCCCTTCCTTCTTATCCTTCTGGGTGTTTTCTGCTGACGACTTATTAGCTGCTACTGCTGGAGCCTTCTGCTTGAAGTCGTTCCCCTTCCCCGACGGAGGGGTTTGATGCTCTAGCGCCTGCTTGGCCACCGACGCCTGTCTTAAGCGCCTGCTCGTGAAACACAGCCGAGGAGAGTGCTTGCTCTGGGCTGGTTATCTCCTTGCAGTCACCTAAGACTCTCGCGCGTATCTCAGGCTTCATTGCAGGGAGGAACCTCCAGGTATTTGTAACCTTCCGGCCCATGGCTGGTTCATCCTGCCCTATCTGTTCCATTTCGGTATACAGTTCTCGAACAGTTTGATTCCCCTTCTGTGTCCTTTGAGCAATCATCTGCAGAGCGTCCTTCATGCGAGCCGCAGGATCTGCGATCTGGTCTCGCAGGAACCCCACGAACTTCTCCCAGTTGGTGTAAGTAGCTTTGTCTGCTCGCTCCTAGGCGGCAGCGGCATCTCCCTTCGGGGAATTGCTAATTACGCTGATGCGAGCTCTCCAAGCCTCCGTAGAGTGGTCTTTGGTCTGATAGAAGGTGTTTCTCCAGCTGACCAGATAGGCGTTTAGCTCCTTTTAGCTCTTTCCAGCAAACGTCAAATTCTGCGTACTCTTATTAGCGTCTCTCCTCCATTATTCAAGATCACTTTGCGTGTTATCCTCGCCGCGCTCGCGCTTCGCAGGAACCACGGTTGCCCCCCCTGCTTCCGTATAGTCCACAGAGAGGTCGTCTTCAAGGTATCGTTGTAGTCTTTCGATTTGCTGCTGTTGGCGCTTTTAGCCGAGACCTCGGGAGCTCTGACGCCTGCAGGGAAGCCAATGTCATGGATGACACGCATATATATTGGAACGTCTGAATCTTTCTATGATTGCAAGATTCCCCATCTTTTTAGGGATACAGGGCTCCCTTGGTCTACTGGCGTTCCAAGCATAACAGATTTAAAACGCTGGTATGCTGGAGGGATATCTGCAGTCGAACTTGGGCCTCGCTGGCCGCCGCATTCTGCTAGATTTTCTACTTCACTCGTCCACCATGTGAGAGGAGTCCTCTTGAGCAGCCTCCCCTCGCCGTAAAGCTTCCTTCAGGTCTGCCTCAATGTCTGGTGCTAGATATACCATGCGATCAGGACCCACACCAGGAGCGGTTTCCTCCGATGACTCCTGATTTCTTCTCTCTTTCCGGTTATCTGGTAGATCCCATATATCATCTGTTTCCTCCATACTGATATCGCTGTCCTTGTCAGAAAGTTCTGTAGTACTCTCTTGGTCTACCGCACTGCCTGTTCCGGACTTCCTCTTCTTCGGGGTTGCTGTCTTTGATCCACCCCCGCCATATTTGCTGTCAAGATCTTTTGCAGTACAAAACTCTTTCTTGTACTCAATCATGCCCACATCAATACCTCCA
The DNA here is from genome assembly GCA_003709845.1 of Chaetothyriales sp. CBS 134916. NCBI lineage: Eukaryota > Fungi > Ascomycota > Eurotiomycetes > Chaetothyriales > Domatiomycetaceae > Domatiomyces > Domatiomyces globalis. Next base: position 14,344 of record QQXO01000053.1, read on the forward strand.
AAGAGTCGGATAATATAACGTCCTTGACGTTCAGTGATAAAGGATTTGACTTGGAAAAGGATAGCCCAAGCAAAACGGGCAAAAAGATAAGTGTGAGATCTGGTCTGAAGGGATTTGACCAAGATATTCTGATATGTTGGCCATAATTCTGCTGCACTTGGTGAGATAATATGTGTAACATACTGGAGAGAAGGCTGAGAAGAAGTTGTAGTGACAGTCTTTGGAACAATGACAAACCATCGAGTATCGAATGCATGATGGATATCCTTTCTGAGAGGGAGAAGATTTGCCTGATTATTGATATCTGGTACATCTACCCCATATCTTTTCATCCTGTTAGTTATGTACCAGTCTTGTTCTTCCTTTGGTACAAGATGAGCTGTATCAATAGCATAACTAGTGTTAGTAATGCCACAAGTAGTAGTTGAGTTGCTGAGAGTAGGAAGCCAGAATTCAGGGATACAATTGTGAGGAAACTCCCAATCACGGAAGCTAGGGACAACAGGATATAGTTCTAGAAAATTAAGGAGATTAGTAGGGATAAGTAAAAAAAAGGGAAAAATACTTACCAGAGCCTTCGACAATGAAGTAATACTTGTTGTCTATCAAGATACCCTCAAGAAGTACCTGGACTCGCTGTTGACCTGCTTTGTCGTAGGTAAGATAGCTGTTCTGAAAGGCATTCCCAGCGATAATCTGACAAGCCAGAAGTGCTGTCCTATGATGTACACCATAGTAAGGTGGAGTACCATCTGCTGGTGCTGTACTATCGGCACGTGGGAGAGACAGCAGTTCATTGAATACAGGATAACCAGGATGGTGAAAGGAGATATTATCCCGTGAACTTAATGCCAGGGGCGGCTTGAGCGGGCGCTGCTGCGCCTGACCTGGAAAGGCCATTTTGATCTGATGATGAAACCCAGAAGCGAAGTTGATTGGTGAACTATCTGATGATGATCGAAGCCACAAGCTGCAGGGAGCAAATAATATGAGAGGGCAACGCCAAGTCCCAGAGGAATTTAATAAGCTCACTCGTCGCGTACGGGACCCACAAGTTCAAAAGCGGAAGTGCCACTGCAAACAACTTTACAGACGCGTCGGCTTTCTCTGACCGGTAATTTACACAAATCGTGTCGCCCATTCTCTGGCATCACGTGCACTTCACGCAGAGCCATTTGGCAGGAACGTCCAAATGGCCACAGTGATTAGTCTCTTATCTAGCCCGCCAGGGCCATATCCGGAGACGGCAAGAGAGCTTACCTAAGAGTCAGTTCACATGCTTCGGGGATTACAACCAAAGCACTCTGCTAGGAAGCGTAAGCTGAGTCCGACCACTGAAACTGAATCAGATCGTATCAAGAAAACATGCGTCGTTGACTTGTCATCTGAACCAGGCCAGCCATATATACAGAGCGCGGTCAACGACACCACATCTGTCTGTCTCCACTCGAGGCTCGTTGTTGACGTGGAGGAAGAACTCGATGAGATCTCATTCACCTCTTCAGCTCCAAAACCTGGGAAGCAAAAGTCGACATCCAGAAATCAATATTCTGGCACATAGCGTGTATACAAATGCTGTTGGTATGTGGTCATTAAGAGCGATACGAGTTGAATACACCTGTGGTTTTAGAAAGTTGAGACCCTCGGAACCGGTAGGCATGGTGTCGTGCAGTGCCAGACCGATCAGATTTCAGCCAACTTGCGAAATATCTCCATGAGATACTGGAGGAGGTGCCTGCAGGGCGCCCTTCAGCGGCTATAATGCTACAGAAGCTGGAAAGTTGGCCCGGGCCCACCGAAAACAGCTGCTCACCGACAAACTAGGGATGGGGCACCTAGCAAACTTGTCTTCAGCTAGGGAAAGATAAACTGGTTTTCCAAAGCACTCTTGGGACTTGGTGGTGATCGGGGGAGCAGTTTGGGAACTCTGCGTCGATCGCTTGATTTCAGTTGAAGAGTAGGATTGGTCGCTATACGAATGGTATGACTGATTGCTCTATTCCCGGGGATAGATATCGCTCGTAGTATCGGACGATTCCGAGCAGATCTGCGGGCTCCGCCGCAGGATATGAGCGGATGATTCACATGGTTGCAACATGTGTCACGTGAATTCTTTTGGCAGAAGCGACGTTGCTTTGCAGAAGGTCCGCGCGTTTATGATTGGATAGTTAAGGCTTGTGCCATTTCAATTTACCTTCTCTTGGCGATAGCATGTCAGACAGACAAGGTAACCTATGACGATCTTGACCCCGACCAGTTCGACCACAGTCTCGATCCTGGTGAATACAAGTATGGTGTGGTAAAGGTGTTGCACCGTACTACCAACCCTGGATAATCAGCTCTCGTGACACAACCTGGGACTGTTCGTGCTCCACTCAAGAAGCTCACACTGCCAAGACAGACGCATGATTCGTACTGTCGGAGGGAATCGTCACTCATTTGACACTAGACCCGATCAGGTCAGTGATTCAACCGACGTCTCGCAGTCGTCTCACACTCGTTTCGACCCTGCAGCCCCGTTTCGATCTCACAGTAGATATACGGAGCAAGGCGCCTCTCATTTCATAGCAATAGACAGATTCATCTATTTGTCTGCACTCGTACTGATCAATTCTTCCCAAATTCATCCTGTTCAAGCAGGTGGAGTAATTCCTCATCATACGAGTTGTATCTTGATACGTACGTCCCTGGTTCGTTGGAAGTGCTTGTGGCGTAGCTTGCCATCGGGACAAGTAACTCGGCAGCGAATGGGAGTGTCGCGCGACCGCCCAGACTATGCGGCGGGCCTTGGCAAGTCTTGGGTTGCACGCATCCCACCGGCCATGCCTCCTCTTCCAAAGATAATTAACCAACGTTACCTTCCATTTTGAGACGTGCAGCCAATCAATATGCTGGTAGACACTCGCTCTACCCGGAAGGATTGCGTGATAGCAAGATGGTATATATCTATGTAGGTTATCCCCGTCTTGCTAGCAGGTAGGCAGTGTCTCTATTTGTCTGTTTTATTCTACACCCCGCCCTTGCCAATATGAGTGCCGTTGCCCACAACGAGGCCCCGGTCGTGGCCCAAGCCCAGATCCCAGACGCGCAGAATGCTTTCGCCGCCGATGAGAAGGCCGCTGGGCGAGGTTCTATCGACGTTGATAAAAAGCCCGTCCTTAACATCGACACTGCCTCCGATATCACCGATGTGGAACCGAGTGAAGAGGAGCTAGAAACTCTGCGGCGTGTCTCTGGCAAGATCCCCTGGCAAGCATTTACCGTTGCCTTTGTTGAGCTGTGCGAGCGCTTCTCGTACTACGGAACGACAGTCGTATATGGTATGCGTACAAGAGCCATCGACCAGGCTGGGGCGTTAGCAGCTAATTAATGCAGTCAACTTCATCCAACAACCTCTTCCTGAAGGCTCTTCGACCGGAGCTGGCTTCTCAGGCCAGTCTGGTGCGTTGGGTATGGGCCAGCGTGCATCGACTGGCTTGACCACCTTCAACCAGTTCTGGGCATATTTAACTCCTCTTCTGGGTGCATACATTGCCGATACCTATCTCGGACGCTTCAAGACGATTCATATCGCCATTGCCTGTGGCTTGATTGGCCATACGATCTTGACTGCATCTGCCGCACCCAGTGTCATCAATAAGCCACACTCAGCCATTGCTGCGTTCGCGATCGGCATGATTATCATGGGACTAGGAACTGGTCTCTTCAAATCCAATGTTAGATGCTCTGCGCCGCCTTTTGGTCTATGCTAACTAAGAATCTGTAGATCTCTCCTCTCCTTGCTGAACAGCAGACTCATACTAAGAAACGGGTCGAGACTCTTGGATCCGGTGAACGTGTCATTGTCGACCCCGCTGTTACTACGGCTAGAATATTCCTATGGTTTTATGTCTGCATCAACATCGGCTCCCTTGTTGGTCAAATCGCCATGGTCTATGCGGAGAAATACGTTGGTTTCTACCTCTCGTTCCTGCTACCGACTATCCTTTTCCTCTGCTGCCCGGTAGTGCTCGCAATCTGCAAGAAGAGCTATCGGTTTACTCCCCCAACTGGGAATGTGTTTAGCAAGTTCTGTCGCATGTGGGGTAGCGCAATGTCTGGACGATGGTCCCTAAATCCTGTTACTACCTACAAGAAGATGCATGCTCCTGGCTTTTGGGACAAGGTTACCCCTTCCAAAGTGCCTGCAGCCGAACGACCGGCTTGGATGACGTACGACGACCAATGGGTTGCAGAAGTTCGCCGTGGTCTGAAGGCGTGTGCTGTCTTTTGCTACATGCCGCTATACTGGCTGGTACGTTACTCTCCAACAAAAAAAAACTGACTACTTGCACGTAAAGCTAATCAATCCATGTAGGCATATGGCCAAATGACGAACAACCTCACCTCGCAGGCTGCCACGATGCAACTCCACGGTGCACCTAACGAGTAAGCATTTTCACCTTCTTTTGGCGCCAATCTTCAGAAATATGATAAGGTTACTAACCATACTGGGGCAGTATCATTCAAAATCTCAACCCGATCTCCATCCTCATCATCATCCCGCTACTCGATTTCTTCATCTATCCTACACTCCGCAAATACAAAATCAACTTCACACCGATCAAGCGCATGACCGTTGGTTTCGGTCTGGCATCGACGTCGATGATCGCTGCCACAGTGACGCAGTACTACATCTACCACCTGTCCGTGTGCGGGACTCACGCGTCCGGTACTCTGCCGGGCACCGAGGACGAGCCCTGCCCGGCTGCGCCGATCAACGTGTGGGTACAGACGCTGCCTTATGTGCTCATCGGCTTCTCCGAGGTTCTCGCCAACGTCACCTCGCTCGAATATGCGTTCACCAAAGCACCGACCAACATGCGATCGCTGGTCATGAGCATCAATCTCCTGCAAAACGCGTTTAGCAGCGCCATCTCCCAGGCCCTGGTCTCCCTCTCGGCTGACCCACTCTTGGTGTGGAATTATGGTGTTGTTACCGTGCTCGCTGCCATAGGTGGCGTCTGCTTCTGGTTCACTTTCCGCCACCTGGATAAGGAGGAGGACAAGCTAAATATGCTGGCTGAAAGCGCATATATCGGCCGCCGAAAGAGCAGCGTTGTTGCCACCACACTGGAAGAGGGCACGAGCACTGGTAGCGGTGCTACGGGCTATACCGAGAAGGAGGTCGCGGTTGATCATCCTTGAACACATACTTGAAATAGTCTGTCTTCTGTTCTTGTTGTATTTGTTCATCTATCTGCTTAATGCGTACGTAAATCATGATCCAAAAGTTGATGCCCTTTGTCAGATACGAGGGTGTATCTGGCCCCGGACGCTCGTCCTATGACGATTCGTCGATGGAGACTGCTCTGATCGATTCCCTTGATGTTCTTGTTTTTCTATCTATTAAGGGGCTCTCTATGAGCGATATATGAGAGACGAATGTGTGGATCACATCTATCCGTCTTGGCGCTGCTCAGCCAATAGCGAGCGCGCATTTGACACCCTTTTATCTTAGCTTCCTTCTAAGAGTTGCCTACTGCAACCTTGCCAAGAGAACGAAACACACCTGGACAACCCTGAACACCCCTTTTTATTACTATTATAATCGAGTCTCTCTCTCTTCATAATGACTTTCCTCTAAACTCGTTTCCCCTTCCAGCTTATAGGATGTGACTAGAACAGATAAACAATAAACATCTTGTCGTACTCATTCCGGGATATGAAGATATGACGGCCAAAGCCACTCATTCACACTGTTTATGGAGTGCTGCTTGTCGGCTGGATGGTTAGAACTAAGTTTGTGAATATTCGTTCATTCAGTTAGTCAGTCAGTTTTCCATCTCTCCCTTCTCCCGGCTGCTCCTGCCGCTGCCGCTGTCGCCATCGCAGCCACTTGCCGCCTGGGCTACACGGGGAGCCAAATACACAAGCGTGTACGCTTTGCTGCGGATATACGTAGACGAGGTGTTCACGCTGGGTCTGAGCTTTCTCGGCATGCCATCTACTTGTACCCTACATGCTTCTGCATGATCATCTTCCTGTCGAGAGATCGCCTAGGGCCATACATGAACGAGTTCAAGGGAGTTCTCAAGGCAGTATTGCCAGGGTGGGAGTTTGTGAAGATGGAGAGGCAGCAGCAAACACAGCAGGAGGTTGTTGCCCTTGCCCTGGCCTGCCCTTGATGCTACTATACTTGCAAGCAAGATTCGTCTGGAGTCAACTAGGTGGCGAGCAAAAAGAAAGGGGTTGAAGGGATGATGGATGAACACAGAGAGCAAGACGATCTTCAATAAAGAGCTACCTACCGTGCTACCACCCATACTTGCTTCCGGCTTCCTTCTTATTCTGCTTGCCGATGGCAAAACTGTCCTCGAGCGCGTCCTTCTGGCCCTGAGCGGCATTGACGAGCTGGCGCAGGCTGTGCTTGCCCGGAGCAATGGCGCGCACGGGGTTATGTTGGATTTGGTCGCCCTTGGCAATGAGTTCCTGGTTGGCCGCATATTCGTGGTCGGTGTTGAAATTGGCGACGGTGAGGGCGGTGGCGGCGGTGGCGCCGTTGGAGCCACGACTCCGGCCAAATAGTCGGCGTTTGTCGGCGGCGGAGAGATTCAGATCATCGGCGATGGAGGAGAGGGTCTGCGGTTGGGGATTGCAGTCGGTGTTGAGGCTGCCGTCGTGCGAGACGGGGTCCGGGTCCGGGTCCGGATCTCGATCTCGATCTGGGACTGTGTCGGCTGGGTTGTCGTCGTTGTTGTCGTCAAGAACTGGATCGGGAATGTTGAGTGGCTCGCCTAAGGAAAAGAGGCTTGTTTTCTTGGCTGGTGGTGCTAGTGGTTCTGTCGGCTTAGTTAGTGATGGGGAGGCCGCGGCGGTGGTTGTCACTGGGCCGTTGGCGACGGAGCCGTTGGCGGGTTGCTTCTTGAGCTTGGTGCGCGAGTTCTTTGGCCGCGCCACCGACAGCGGCTTGAACATGAATGCATTGGTGGGGATGGTGGTAGTTGAAGGAGTAGAAGTAGTGGTGGTGATGGCAGCGGGCTTGGCGATGTCTGGAATGGCTGAGCCGTCGACAGCGGCGTCGTCGGGCCTCGACGAGTCCTGCTCAGCGAAAAAATGGCGCAGCTCCGAATCGGACTCGCGGCTGAAGGCTGGCTCTGCGCCAGTTTTCAGGCTGAAAACTTTACGCGCGGCTGGCTTTGAAGCGGCGGGCGGGCCCTTGTCGGCGTCGCGCTTGGGGGGCGGCAGCTGTGCATTGAAGCCGCTGAAGACGCCGCCAGTGCGGGGGCGTTTGGCTGCTGGCTCATCGCCGTGTGATGAGGGTAAATGGTTGTGGCTGCCACCGAGCTGGACGCGGATCTTTGCTGGGTTGGCCTTGTCAACCAGTTTGGCTGTTGACGAGGTTGAAGTTGTTGCTGGCTTGGTCGGCGATGGCGGTGGTGGTGGTAGCTGTTGGGCTTCTGTTTGTTCAGAGTCTGATGCGTCGGAGTCGGAATAGTCGACCAGTGCCATCGCGAGGGTGTGAGGTCGATAGTCGAGTTGGATGTTAAAAGTCTCTCGTTGAGGTGTCCTTCCGCCCAGGTAGGCCTTCAATGCTCCACCCCGAAATTCTTGGCCACAGTGTTAAAGCTGCAGTAATAAGCTAATGTAATAATAGGCTAATAATAAACTACTAATAAGCTACTAATAAGCTACTAATAAGCTACTGTACGTTAATAACATGCAGCACCTTAACTACAGTGCCTGGATAGAGTGTTCGGCAAACCCCACTTTTACACCAAAACACGTCGTTTTAACGTATGCAACACATTTTACTAGACAGTCAAATAGGCCATTTACTTTCTTGATATCTTTAATTTATTGAAACTAATCTCTTCATTATGAAATTATTCAGTGATTAACGTCTGAAATTCATAGGGAAGTAGTAGAAGTGAAAATATTGTAAAAAATTAAGATTAACTTACCGCTAAATTTACCCTAAACATATTCATATGAATATTATTCTGATTTATTTAATAATTATATTTAGTTATAGTAAAGTCTTTAGATATAATAGTCTTCTAGATGTATAGATTATAAGTATGAAATTCCAACTATGGTTAACGCCTAGGTGATTAGGATATAGGCAGGTGAAAATGATGTGTTTTGGTGCAAAGTGGGGTTTGCCGATCTCTTTCGCCAGCACTATAATAATAATTAAGCCCCCTTAAGCTGGCGGGTCCTTAACTTAGTTCTTCCAACTCACAGCTACAAAACAACTACTGAATTCTATCCAAGATGCATTCCCGCTGCTGACACTCGACTCTCGCCACCTGATCCGTCTGGCTGCTCGGCGTGTCGCCATGCAGTGCGTCTGTGTGCGCGGCCAGCTGCTCCTCCGCGCGTCCGGCTTCGGGCTCTTGGCTCGGTGCCCCGCCCTTGGGCCCAAACCAGCGTGCCCATCGTCGGCCTTGCACAGCCGTCTACAACAGACCCAAAGTCGGTTCTCGTCCTACCGCTACCGGCGCTTCGGCGCCGAAGACGGGCGGCAGCAGCACCAGGAACAGACGTGGTCGCGCTTTCGGCCCGTCTTCCGCGCTCAGTACGTATGGCGGAACTACCGCGGCTATGTGATCGGCATTGGCGTCGTCGGCGGGCTGGTGTACGTGACCAACCTGGAGAAGGTGCCGTTCACGGGCCGCTGGCGCTTTAACATCGTGTCGCCCGAGCTGGAGAAGCAGATGGCCGCGGCCTCGTACGACGAAATCCTGGCACAGTTCGGCAGCCAGATCTTGCCAGCCGACCACCCATACACCATACTCACCGCCCGCGTCGTCGAACGCCTGCTGCCAGCCTCGGGCCTGGCCAACTCGGGCTCAGACGGCAGCGGCAACGGCAGCGGCAGCGGCAGCGGCGACGACGAATGGCGGGTGCACGTCATCGACGAGCCCAGCCAGATGAACGCCTTCGTCATCCCCGGCGGCAAAGTGTTTGTCTTCACCGGCATCCTGCCCGTGGCCCAGGACGAGGCTGGGCTAGCCACGATCCTGGGCCACGAAATTGCGCACAACGTCGCCCACCATGCAGCTGAGCGGCTGTCCAGCAGCGGCTTCGTGCTGCTCTTCGCCATCGCCGCCTCGCTCATCTTCGACGTCTCCGGCGGGCTGGCGCAATCGCTGGCCGATCTGCTGCTCACTCTGCCCAACTCGCGTACCCAGGAGATTGAGGCCGACCACATCGGCCTGCTCATCATGGCCGAGAGCTGCTACCCGCCCGCGGCCGCGGTCGACCTATGGACACGCATGGACAACGCCCAGAAGGTCGCCGCTCCGCCCCAGTTCCTATCCACCCACCCGACCAACTACAACCGCCGCGAGCTCATCCGTGGCTGGCTGCCCCAGGCCGAGGCCAAGTACGACGACGCCCAGTGCGGCCTCGCCCACAAGCATCTGCCCAGCTTCCGCGACATTCTAGGCGCCATTCGCCGCGCCGACGACGACAAGCCGAAAGCGGGCCGAGCAGTCCATGCGTCCGGCGGGGGCAGGGGGAGTGCGAATGAGAAAGGCGATGGCGATCGTGATTTCTGGTAATTCTCTCTCTCTCTCTCTAGCCATCTATCTAGCGCACATAGGGGCGTGCATCCAGGAAACTGAAATGCAACGACGCGGGCGCGACACGGGGGCATGCATATACGGTCCATGGAAAATGCGACAGGCTAGTTATTACTAGACATGTGACTTTTACTTTTTCTCTTTTGGAACATGATCGGATACAATAATATATTATACAAACCAAGACAAAGTGTATGTGAGAGAGAGAGCGAATCCATTGCTCCTCTTCTACAAATACTTTTTCGGCATCGTGCTCTTCCGCCACTTGTACCACCCCCACGCACCGATGCAGCAGGTCTGAAAGGCCATGAAGCTGTACAAGATAAAGCCGATGCGGGGCGTATGCGCTTGCACATACTCGCGGATGCGCAGCGGCATGTGTTCCGTCACGCCCTCGTGCGTCTTTTGCAGCTGCTCCGATAGCTGGGCAAAGTGCTCCGAGTAGTCCTGCGTGGGCGCTTGTGGCGCGGCTGCCGCGGCTGCCGCGGCTGTCTGTGCACGTATGAGGTCGCGGAGCAGCGACTCGACCGTTGACAGGCGGTTCTCCAGCGATGAGATCGCTTGTGCTTGTGCCGGTGTCCCCTGCTGCGACGACGCCGAGCTTGATCGCTGCTGCTCCGTCACCAGGGTGAATAGGTTCGAAATCGATTTTGAGATCAGGTCCAGGCGGCCGCTGAGCTGGACGTATTCGATTGAGAGAGAGTGGCCGTTGCCATTGATGTGGTCAGCCTTCTCGTTCGGTATGTGTTGACGTTGACGTTGTTGCTGTTGTTGCTGCTGCTGCTGCTGTTGTTGTTGTTGCTGCTGCTGCTGTCGCTGCTGCTGCTGCTGCTGCTGTTGTTGTTGTTGCTGTGGTGGCGTGTTTTGTGTCGATGGAGGTGCCTCAACAGCGCTAACGGCAAACTTGAATACCTCGAAGCTGTCTGGCGGGTCACCACTCGAGGCTGTCAGACCAAAGTGGTCGCCAACTGGCAGCGCAATCTTGTCGGAGGAAAAGCAAGGCTGGTCGTCGATTGTGACCGACAGACCGGCCGACGTCGACTTCACGCTGAGCCGCGACGTTGGCCGGTTGCGGTAGGCGTAGTCACAGTGGCCAAATGCCAGGCCGTCGATGTTGGCCTGCGCCGCGTAGTCGGTGTTGCCGTCGTTGAGGAAGCCGCGGATCTTCTGCACGCCGCCGTTGGTGTCGATGACCAGCACCAGGCCGTCAAACTGGTGCGCCGTGTAGACCGTGTGCGTAGAACCTTGGGCCGGCCCGTCGCTGACATACCACAGCTGCAGACTACCCACTCCGCGTTCTGATGCGCCCACACGGAACTCGAGATCGGCCTGCCAGTTGGCCAGCCAGTTTTTGCTGTCCACCCATAGGCCGCCCTTCTTGTTGCCGCCGTACGGCGGCGTCAGGATAACTTTGTCCGACAGCAGCTGCGGCATGTAGTCCTGACCCAGCATCGTCCAGCCAGGGATGGCAAACGAGTTGGGCGAGACGCCCTGTTGGTGGCCAAAAGAGAGGCTGTCGACGTACGACTGGCCTACGGCGCCGAGGCCGAGGCCCAGGATGAGGCCGGCGTGGGTGAGGCCCAGCATGGCAGGTGGTTGTGTGCAGGAGGGGAGCTGCGATCGACTGTATCGGTGAGACTGATGAAACTGCTAAGACTGTTCTTCACCCCGGCCGCCTGGCCAATGTCCTCCAGGTGCGCAGCACTTCAATTGACAAGGCTGTCACACACACGGCGAGTACACAATACCGCAACTGCCGCAGTGTGTCGGGCGACACGTCAACAATGTGGCGGATGCTAATATCAGAGCCCTGTATAATGTGCTGTGAGTTTACCTCGCCCACGTGTTTGGCCAGCACGGAGCCATAGTCCATAGCAACGAGGCTTGACGACGTGGCCCGTAAATGATTTCCTCTGGTCCTGGGATTATATTTTGTCGAGCTAGTGATTTAAAGTAATCAGTGTCCTTGCCATCCTAAGAAATTTGCCCATTGAGATATAGCGGATCTGAGTAAATAAAGTTTTAATTGGTGAATTCTTCCAATTCCTTGCTGTTATAGCCATGGCTAATTAATAGTGGTAAGAAAGATTTTAGTGTGAAAGCTTAGCGCGACAAAATATAATCCTTGGACCAGAGTATTAGCCAGATCTCAGGGGTGTTACGGAAGGGGGTAATTACCAGTAATTAACTTCGTAGCCTTTCAGTGATAATACGGTGGCCCGCGACGGCAGAACCACATACGGTGGCCTGTAACTAAACAACACGCCATCAGCAGCGAGGAACACTTGATGCTTGAAAGGAACAGCACTGCAGAGCACAGCACAGCACAGCACAGCACAGTACGGCGCATTGACAATACAGCCCCATGGCGTCGGCCGTCTCCACAGCCGTGTCCGGCCTCCGGTCCACCAACTTGATTGTTCCGGCAAGTCGGTAGAGCTATCGCCCGTCTGGGCCAAGACTATTAACACCATGGCAGGAGAAGCGGCAGAAACAACAGCGGGCAGCTCGCGACCAGCAATGGCCGTCTCTGGGTCAGGTCGCCATCGTCTCGGCCGCGCTCAAAATCCTTCTGTTTCCAGCGTACAGGTCGACCGACTTTGAAGTGCACCGCAATTGGCTGGCTATCACTCACTCACTCCCTGCCAAGCAATGGTACTATGAGGCTACCTCTGAATGGACCTTGGACTACCCCCCCGCCTTTGCTGCCTTCGAATGGCTATTGTCTCTTCCCGCAACCATTGTTGATCCGGCCATGCTGCAGATCAGGAATCTGGGCTATTCGTCGTGGTCGACGGTGGCCTATCAGCGGACTACCGTCGTCCTCACCGAGCTAGTCTTGGTGGGCGCGCTGCAAGCCTACGTCTCGTCCTCACCCGCGGCCACTAAGAAGCAAGCTCATGCAGTGGCACTGTCCATCCTTCTGTCACCCGGCCTGCTCATCATCGACCATATTCACTTCCAATACAACGGCGTCTTGTACGGGATTTTGATTGCCTCGGTCGTTTTAATCCGGCAGCCATCGACCATGTGGCTGGGTGGCGCGTTCTTTGCACTGCTGTTGTCACTGAAGCATATATACCTCTACCTGGCCCCTGCCTACTTTGTCTATCTGCTCAGAGCCTGTGTCTTGGACGCTAACGCCAGCATTCTACCTCCGCACCTGCAACTAGCCAACATTGCCAAGCTGGGAGCCAGTCTATTAGCTATTTTCGGCGCAGCATTTGGGCCCTTTGCGTACTGGGGCCAGCTAAATCAGCTGAAAAGCCGGCTTTTCCCCTTCTCGCGCGGCTTGTGCCACGCCTACTGGGCACCCAACATCTGGGCTCTGTACTCATTTGCAGATCGGGCGCTGATCGCGGCCGCGCCCTACCTCCACATAGATGTGAACAGAGACGCAGTCAACAGCGTGACGAGGGGCCTGGTTGGGGATACCGCGTTTGCCGTGCTTCCTAATATCACGCCGCAGCACTGCTTCGGCCTTACCTTGGCCTTGCAGGCCATTGCGCTGGTAAAGCTGTGGAGCAGGCCAAGCTGGGATGCATTTATCGGGTCGCTGACCCTATGTGGCTACGCTTCCTTTCTCGTGGGCTGGCACGTGCACGAGAAGGCTATTCTGCTGGTGCTGATTCCATTCAGCCTGTTGGCGCTTAAGGATCGCTCCTACTTAGCCAGCTTCCGGCCGCTGGCTGTCGCCGGTCACGTGTCACTGTTTCCGCTGCTCTTTACCGTGGCCGAATTCGCGATCAAGGTGGTGTACACCGGTATCTGGCTGACGGCCTTCCTCATCATCTTCGACAAGCTGGCACCCGCACCGGCGACGCCGCGGCGCTTCCTGCTCGACCGCTTTACTGTGCTGTACACTGCCCTAGCCATACCCCTGCTGATCTACTGCGCGTTACTGCATTCGCTGGTCTTTGGTGCCCGATTCGAGTTTCTGCCGCTGCTACTGACGAGCATCTACTGTGCTGTGGGAGTGGTGGCGTCATGGATCGGCTTTAGCATCTGCTTTCTGTTTGAGTAGAATTACAACATTCGACCAAGCTTTTGTAATCGACAGCAGCTGCTCCCTTAAGATCATCTTCTACACCAGGCCAGCCATCTACGTGAATTTGCCCCTATGCTACTGTGACTCGTGTGTCTTCGGCCGTTGGTCGCCCGTGCAGCGTGCAATCCAGCTGCCGGCCAGACCGCTCGACCTATCCGATGCACGAGTGGACCTCGCCAGGAAAACGAGGCAAACAAGGCGTCCACGCTATAGAGCCATACCCTTATACACGACACGGTGCACAATACAGAAGGCCACTTCGACCGTGCGTGGATTGGTCGGCTGGGTCGTGGCCGGTGAGCACACTGGGCTGGCTCAGGCGCGGCGAGGCCAACAGCTGGGAGAGGGCAGGGCACTGACGAGAGATGGAGCGGGCTTGGCGCGGCGCTGATTGGCTGGTGCCGCGGTGGGCAGGGATCCTGCTCTTTCTGGCTGTCAGTCTGTTGTTCGTTGCTAACGAGCCGCCCACGGCCACGGGGTCCCCACTCGCAACGTTCGCCGTCCGCCGAGCCTTCTGCCCTGCCCAGTGCCCACGTACTAAGCAGTGTCCGGGTCCGGCATGGCCACACTGACCTTCACTCTCTTTTGTTTCCCGCACCCTCTGCTGGCCACGCTCGCCCTCATCTCCCTTGACCACAACTTCATCTCCTAGTCTTGCCCACACGTGTACCTGCCCAATGTAAGTCGTGCCTTCCCTGCTGCTGGCCATATCTCGCCCACGCGTGGCATGTCCACCCACGCACAAAGCCATGCACCTACACACAGTGCCTGTGCCTGTATTCACGCTCACTATCTGCTCTAGGCCTCTGCTGCTGTGAGCGGTCCTCTGCCCAACTGTGTGTGTGTGTGTGTGTGCGTGTGTGTGTGTGTGCGTGTGTTTGTGTGCCAGTTCACACCCCCACCTGCCTGTCTGTGTTTGCCCACAGCGCCTTCCACCCCTCCGCCTGTGCAGCACTGTTTCCTGGGCAATGGTGCTCTTCAAGCGGAAGGGGGTCTCGTACCTCAGCAGGCCTGTCATCAGCGACGATGCCGACGACATCTGGGTCATCCCGCAGACGGAGGAAGTCTTCACCTCGTACGAGTCGTACCTGCAGCGTATGGACTGGTACAAGCAGAAGCGCTTCACGTGCGAGGTGTCGGGCCGCAGCGGACTCAGCTACTTCGATGCCCTGCGCAGTGAGAAGGCCGGGTCGCGCGAGGTCGAGCAGGCTTTTCCCGAGCCGCTCAAGAGCCCTGTGCTGCGCCGCGTGCAGTTCTCGACCACGTCGCGCATCGACAACCTCGTCGACGAGGTCTTCGATGACTTCAAGAACGACTTCTACCCCGGCGAGATCGTCACCGTCGTGCTCGACGATGGCCAGCGACTCAACGGCCGTGTCCGAGACAAGGCCAAGTTCGCCGCGGCCCTCCATGCCGATGGCACGGTCAAGAGAAAGGCGTTTTCGCGCTACTTTGTGCGCCTCGTCGACCGCCCAGACGAAGAGGCGCTGGTCGACGACGAGCACATTGTGCGTGACCGCAAGACATTCACCAAGCAGATGCTGCGCTCCTTCATCAAGAACTGCGTCCACCGCGAATCCTGGAACGGGGCGCCCTGGCTGGTCAAGCAGAACGTGGCCGACGAGCTGCACATCCCGACCGAGGTGCCGGCCCATCTGCAGCACGGCTACAAGCTGGCAGAGCGCAAGGCCCAGCGCAGAGCAGAACGACAAGAAGGTAAGCATCGACTACGTGCTCACCATGGCGCCGGCGCTGATGCAGTATGTATGCCAGGCCAACGTCGGCCTCAATGGACAGCCGAGCAGCTTGCGGCCATGCAGCAGCCGGCTCATTACGAAGCCTACCAGCCGCCGCCGCCGCCGCCGTTGGCGGCCTATGGCTGGCCCCAAGCACTACCGCCAACGCTCTATGCGCCCGCTCCCGGCTACGCTCAAATGGCCTTGGTCCAGCCCGAGCAGAACGGCTCCTACGGCGCGCTGGCTCCGCATCTTGCGCCCAAGTTCGAAGCAGCGCCGCCGCCAATTAAATACCCGATCGACGACATGGACGTCGAGCCTCAACGCGATGGCACTCACCGGCCCGCGCTGAACTTTGTTGTCGAATCTCAGATCGTCGACGACTCGGCCTCGGCAGACATGATTGCCGGCCTGGAGGAGCCTGTTGTTGGTATCTTGCTCGAAATCTGGAACACGCTCAACGTATATGCTCAGGTCCTGAAACTGGACTCTTTCACCTTTGACGACTTTGTCGACGCCATGCAGTTCTCCTCGGACGAGGTCGAGTGCGAGCTCTTTGTCGAGATGCACTGTGCCGTGCTCAAGAAGCTGGTCAATGCAGACAAGGAGCAGAACGGCGCGATCCAAATCTCGCTGCCTGACCTGCCCGACCCGAGCGATGAGGACGAGGACGAGGATGATGAGGAGGGCGAGGAGGACGAGACCCATGAGCCAACGCCCGAGCCCGAGTATCCGGCCAAGCGCACGAGAAGCAGCTTGAACAAGGTTCAGTTTGCTGAACCGACCCCCGCCGAGGACGCGGACGGGGCGGACGATCCCGAGATCAAGATCCACCGCGCGGCCGAAATGTTGGGCGAGTATGGCTGGATCCAGCGGCTGCGTAAACGCGACTTCCGCAACGGCGGCTGGGAACTGGTCATGATCGGCCTGCTGCACCAAGTTGCCGGTCGGCCGCGGTTGACGGCCGTTTGCAACACCATTCTAGCCCATTTGGCGCCCCTAGATGCCGAGCCTAGCATTGAAACGGCACAGCTGCAGTACTCGACCATGGACATCAACTTGCGAGCCCACGCGCTCGAGATCATCTGCCAGTTGTTCTTGGAGACTAAGGCCGTCAAGAGCTTCCTCGAGGAAAAGAGCAACACGATGACGTACTGGCGCAAGGTCAAGATTCAGCATCAAAGAGCGCGCAAAGACGCGATTGCCAAGCTGAAGAATCTCCAGCTCGAACGACGGTTGCTGGCGCCCACGCCGGAAAAGTCGCCGTCGCCCATGGCCGAGCTCGAAGAGGCCGCCGAGAGCGTGGATGCCGACCGCACCGAAGACGGCGATGGCTCCATTCCCGACTCGGAAGAAGACGAGGACGTGCTGACGACACGGTCGCTACGGCGCGGATCGGACCGCGCGGCCGAGAGAAAGCGCAAGCGCGAGCAGGAGGCCGAACGCGAAGCCAAGAAGAAAGAAGACCGGCAGCAGAAAGGCAGCAAGGAGCTCCAAAAGACACTCAAGCTGATCGACAAGGAGCGCGACAAGGTCGACGAGGCCGAAGAGAAGATCATGCAAGTCGACGAGCATCTGCGTGAGGCCGACTGCCACCGCACTCGAGTGCTGGGCAAGGACCGCTTCTGCAACCGGTACTGGTGGTTTGAGCGAAATGCGATGCCGCATGCGGGCCACCAAGACAGCTCGACGCACGATGCCGAGTACGCCAACGGTCGGGTGTGGGTGCAGGGCCCGGACGAGATGGAGCGTGTGGGCTACATCGACGTGGCCGAGGATGAGAAGGCCAACTACGCACACCGCTTCCAGATGACGCCGGCCGAGCGCAAGAAGATGGAAGAGGGTCCGACGCAGCTGCACAGTGCCCAGCAGTGGGCATTCTACGACAAGGCCGATGAGATTGATATGCTCATCGGCTGGCTCGATCCGCGTGGCCTGCGCGAGATGAAGCTGAAGAAAGAGCTGACGGTACAGCGCGACACGATCGTCAAGTACATCCAGAACCGCCATGCCTTCCTCGCCGGCCGCGACGAGTCCGACGAGCAGGCGGCCACTTTCCGCAAGTCGACCCGGGCCAAGGCATACGTGTCGGAGGCGGCGCGGCGCTGCTTGCGCTGGGAGAACAAGCTGGCCGTGCGCGAAGACGGCCATCGCCACCAGGACCCGCCGCCAGCCAAGAAGGGCCGCGGCCGGAAAGCGGCAGTCCATGCCGACCCCGAGCCCGTCACTACACGCCGCAAGGCCAGGCGGCGGCGCCTGAGTGAGGAGTCCGTGGTGCTGAATCGGCAGGGAAGGCCGGTGACACGGCAGGGCAGCCGATACAACTTCTGAGCCTGTACAAGATGGTACTATGATGCTGATGTTTTCCTGTACGAGCCCCTGTTTTCCTGGCCAGTCCCCTATTTTGGATTGGCTGCAAGCATGTTGATAGATTGCATGGTGTTTGCGGCACTGTCAAGCATTTGCTATATTGGCGGCAGAGGAGCTGCGTGTCTGGCGAGGCGCCAGTGCAGATATTCAGTAGAGCCCTTGTTAGAGCCCCTTGTCGATGTTCTGAGCGGCCTGAGTGCTCAGCACAGCTGTATTCCCTGTAGAGCTGCATAACGTAGTTACACCCCCTGCCTAGTTACCTAACTTAGAGCAAGTAACTTACCCCTGACTCCGCTCTCTCATTGGACCAGGCGAACTGAGCACGGAGCACGGAGCACGATGGATGGAGCACTGAGCACGAGCCCCGCGTGGCGACGTGCTGTCACACACACACACACCCCCCTCTCGCCCATCTCAATCCATCATCCCGCTCACTCACTCCATGCGTAGAGATAGTTAGTTGTATATGCGTCTGAGGGTACGATGTAGGTGCACAATGCTCGTCAAGACCACACGGCCATCAGGACCACGGCTATGTCGACCGCTGCATTGTCAGGTTTCCCACAGGCTCGGGCCTCGCCCCCTATGCACACCGCGTCCAGGCTGATGGACCACGCCACCAGCAGCAACGAGGCCAACAAGACCGCCGGCTCCACCACCACAGCCACTCCGCCAAAGCGCCGCTCACTCTCGGACACCAAGCCGCCGCCCTTCTCACCCTCGGCCGCCTTCCGTGAGCCCAATGTGGGCGGCGTGTCCAAGGACGACTCGGCCATCCGGCCCTCGACTCCGCACCGGCCCAGCCTAGTCCACAGCAGAGGCCTATCACTGACAATGCCCCCCAGCAGAGAAGCTGCCCAGGAAGGCGTCCAGGCGGCGCGAGTGCTGCTGTCACCCAAACTGGAGACGGCCAACATCTACAGCAGTCCAGCGTCGATGCTGCCCCGCCGATCACGAGGCCTCGACTACACCCGCGCCTGTACCAGCTTGCACCACTCCACCTTGGCAGAGTCATCTCCTGATGCGTCTCCCATCACCGGCCGCGGGGTTCAGATCCCCCACCGCCGTAGTCTGGCCGGCACCTCTGTGCTCGACTCGCCCAGCAACCTGTCGGCCTTGCTCTGGTCTGCTATGCCCGAACGCACGACACTGTCCAGCTCGGTCAGCAGCATCAACATGCTCGACTCGGACGACGAGACCGACACGTCGTCCGACAACGGTATGGCTGTCGACAACGACGATCCCATGCTGAGCACTCCTGCCGTCTCCAGACTGGGTCGAAGCCTGGTCGGCGGCGGCAGCGGCGTCATCATCAGCAGCCCCGGCATGGAGTGGGCCAGTGTCCAGCCACAGCAGAAGCCGCAACAGCAACAGCAACAACAACAACAACAGCAACAGCAACAGCAACAGCAACTACATGCACAACAGCAACGACAACCACAGCAACTTCTGCAGCAATCGCCCGCCCATGCGAGTCTGATGAGCTACTACCCCATGAGCTTCCGTCGCGCCAGGACCAAGAGGGGCAAGAGCCAGCACAGCTCCAGCAGTGTCAGCATGGCCAGCCTAAAGCCGTCGCCCGGCTCCTTGTCGCCCAGTGCCAGCAAGAACACCGAGTCGGCCGGCTACTTCGCTGGCTTGACCCGAGCCCGGGCCCAGTCCCGACGTGAGAGCCTCAATCTGGGCACCAACAACCTCCAACTATCTGATGGCGACGACGCCAAACCCAACGGAGCGTCTGACGGCGATGGCGGGCCTGGCGACGTGTCCGCCAGCGTTGTCCGACGCGCAGTCACCCGACGCGGCAATCTCCTGCCCAAGACCAAAGGCTTTGCCCGCATCAAGGCCGCGCTGATGGAGGAGGCCACCCCGGCCGACAGCGAACTGAGACGCGAGGCCGAAGTGATCAAACAGGTGCACGACAACGACCCGACCTTCTCACCCAACAGGTCGCCTCGCTCGACAAATCCCTTCAGCCCGGACCTGGTCCAGCGTTCGATCGAAGACTCATCCGCCATCGTGCCAGAGTCCAAGATTGCGCCTTTCAGCCTGCATGCCGAACGCAATTCCGCCGGTCTCGGCTTCTGGAACGCGTTCGACGGCCGCTACAGCACACCTCCGCCGGCCTTCCGCGCCCGCGACTCGTCTTCGGCCGTCAGTGATGACGCAAATGACACTGCTGCCAACGCCCTGCTCTGTGACCAGCATCCTGGTCACAGCCACTTCAGCCAGCCGCGGTCCCGCTCCACCACGCCCCTGGCAAACCTTGGGCCCCCCACGGCCGCTGACGCCGCACGGAGAGTCAACAACAAGCGCCGACGCGACGACGACTTTGATCTTACCTACACCAAGCGTCGAGCTGTCTCCCCCGGCATGAGTGTCGCCAGCAGCCCCGTCCTCCCACAGAGCCCGATCATGGCCACCGACAAGGGATGGGCCAAGCCCCCGCCCAAGACGACGGGTGCTGGCGAGCGCAGCAGCAGCGGGAGCAGCTTGAACAATGGCCTCAAGAAGGTCGGCATGCAAGGCATGAACGAGACCCATGAAAGCCTTATGAGCATGAGTATTGATTGATTGATTGATTGATTGATTGGCTATGTGCTCGATGTGTGCACCTCTCTCTCGGCCGTGACTAAGCGAGGTGTTGGTAGAACCCACGGCTCTAGAGCTCCTGGCAGGTGGCAAATGGCGTCCTTTTGGATTTGATCAGATACCCTGTCCTTTGCCAAGTCGTGCTTCTAACTTACAATATAATTACAGCACCGCCACCGTGGGGAATACGTTGAGGATCACGTGACCCCATCAGTTTTCCCCGAGCAATAGTCCGGGTATGGGGAAGTTCCATCTATCAGCCTACAGTTGTAGCAATAATAATAGCTCTTATTAATCACAACATTCCAGGATAGATTTCCTTTTTGGATGAGCCTGCCGAATGTATGCCGCAATGTGCTCTCCGCTCGAGAGCGCTATATAAAAGCCGGAAGTAGCTGCTTGTAACAACAATATGGTAGTAGTAGCATGGCCTCGTACAAGTTCGACTCGTCGCCGCTGGCGAATGCCAAGGCCATCGTCCAGGGCCCTAACTACCGCTTCACAGTTCTGACCGATCGGCTCCTTCGGTATGAATGGGCACCGGACAACCAGTTCGAGGACCGGGCCTCTACCTTTGCCATCAACCGACACTTTCCCACCCCCAAGTTCAGCGTCAAGAACAAGGGCGGGGACGAGCGGGCCGGCTTAGAGATCATCACCGACCACTTCCATGTCGACTATGATGGCACCTCATTCTCTTCGTCCGGACTCATGGCTTCCTTCTCGGCCAAAGTCACGTCATGGGGAGCCCAGTGGCGCTTTGGTCAGACTGCACCCGGCAACCTCGGCGGCACAGCCAGGACATTGGACGAAGTCGACGGCCGCTGTGACATGGGTCTTGGCGTGTGCTCACGATCCGGCTTTGCCGTAGTCAACGACTCGGACTCGATGTTGTTCGACGGCAACGGCTTCGTGGCTGGCAGGCGCCCCTCAGATGCAGGCGACCGTCGCGTAGACGGCTACCTCTTTGCCTATGGCCATGATTACCGCCGCGCCATCCAGGCTCTTTACCAGCTCTCAGGCAAGCAGCCCTTGTTGCCAAGGTGGGCCCTTGGAAACTGGTGGTCGCGATACTACCGCTATCACCAGCAAGAGTACATCGATCTGGTGGACAAGTTTAAGGACCACGACGTGCCCTTGAGTGTAGCGGTGGTCGACATGGACTGGCATCTAGTCAATGACGACCGCGTCCCGCACTCGGGATGGACGGGCTACACCTGGGACGATGCTGTCTTCCCGCAGCCGGAGGTGTTTGGCAAAGAAATGCACGGCCGCAATCTGAAGATCACGCTGAATGACCACCCGCATGCCGGCATCCACCACCACGAGGACAGCTACGAGGAAATGGCCAAAGCTCTTGGCCACGACGCCAGCAGCAAAATACCGATCCTCTTCGACCCGACCAATGCCGACTTCATGCATGCGTACCTGACTATCCTCCACCGCAACATCGAGAAGGTCGCGTGTGACTTTTGGTGGATCGACTGGCAGCAAGGAACGTTTTCGAAGGTGCCCGGAGTCGACCCGCTGTGGGTGCTCAACCACTTCCACATGCTGGACAGCTGCCAGCAGCAAGGTGGCCGCGGCATCATCTTCTCCCGTTTCGCTGGGCCGGGCAGCCAGCGATACCCGGTCGGATTTTCGGGCGACACGATCACGACGTGGGCCAGCCTGGCCTTCCAGCCCGAGTTCACGGCGACGGCCAGCAACATCGGCTACGGCTGGTGGAGCCACGACATTGGAGGCCACATGCTGGGCATACGCAACGACGAGCTAGTCACGCGATGGGTCCAGCTTGGTGTCTGGTCGCCTATCATGCGGCTGCACTCGACCAGCAACCAGTGGGCCAGCAAGGAGCCCTGGTTGTACCGCAAGGAGAGCGAGGAGACGATAGAGGCGTATATGCGTTTGCGCCACCGATTGATACCCTACCTGTACAACATGAACGTGCGTGCGGCCATACAAGACGAGCCGCTGGTGCAGCCGCTGTACTGGCACTTCCCGGACCGTGACGAGGCCTACAAGTTGAAGAACAACTACTTCTTTGGCTCTGACCTCCTCGTCTGTCCCATCGTGACGAAGCGCGATCCACGCACTAATCTCGCCGCCGTCAAGGCATGGTTACCGCCTGTCACTTCTAGCTCCTCTGCCTTGGTCTCTGATATTGCCTCTACAAACGCCATTCATATGAATGGTCAGGAGGGGGAGGAGGGGGGGGAGGAGAAGGAGAAGGAGAAGAAGGAGAAGGAGGAGAAGGAGAAGGAGGAGAAGGAGAAGGAGGAGAAGGAGAAGGAGAAGAACGAAAAGAACGAAAAGAACAAAAAGAACAAGAAGAACGAGCGAAAAGAGGTTGGCGGCAAATGGATAGACATCTTCACTGGCACTGTGTACGACGCTGACCGCGAACTGAAGCTGTACCGCCCGCTCAGTGACATCCCTGTGCTTGCCCGCCAAGGCGCCATCATCACGCTAGACGCGGCATCCGTGCCAAGCAACGGCGGTGTGAACCCGGAGGCCTACGAACTCCTCGTTGTCGTAGGCAGAGATGGCCAGGCCACTGTCTTTGAAGACCCTGATGATGATGACACTGCCAAGGAGGCTCTAACGTCTCCAGGTCAGCGAGCCAGCCCTCGAAAAAGTGAAATCGAGTATAATCAAGAAAGCGGCACGCTGACAGTGCGTGTG
This sequence comes from Chaetothyriales sp. CBS 134916, assembly GCA_003709845.1. Taxonomy (NCBI): domain Eukaryota; kingdom Fungi; phylum Ascomycota; class Eurotiomycetes; order Chaetothyriales; family Domatiomycetaceae; genus Domatiomyces; species Domatiomyces globalis. The sequence goes on from QQXO01000053.1 coordinate 37,344, forward strand.
GCGGCAGGCGCGAGGAAGGAATGGACAGTTCGCTTCCTGGGCCTCGGCAGCACTGGGGCCGAGAAGCTGAGAGGGCTGACAGTTGGTGTTGATAATGTAGACGTGACTGCGCAATCGACGATCAGGGATGCTGCTGGTGCAGGCCTTGTTGTTCAAGTCCGGCCGACAGCGGAGAAGGATGAGTCGGGCAAGAACAAGACCATCGTCATCTCGCTCGGCCAGACAAATCCGCAATTGGCCATCGTCGACCACCAGCCGCGCATCAGGGAGCTACTGCTGGACTGTCAGGTTGAGTTTGCGCTCAAAGACAAGCTGTGGGCGATTGTTGATGGTGGTAGTAGCAATGTCAAGATCGGGAGCTTGCTGAGCGTGTTGACAAGTGCCGAGGGTGCGGGAGAGAATGGCTCGCTTGATGAAGGACTGCTGGGCCCGATTGCAGAGTTGATCCTGGCGGATTCGCGAGAGGGCTGAGCAGCTGCTGCACATGTAAGCACTGGTACATACTGTACATGCTGTACGTTGGAGGTCGGTAGTCTCTGTCATCATGATCAATTTTATTGCTTTATTTGCTACAGGAGCTATCAAAGCCTCGGTTTGGCCTGGGCCTCATCAAGCTTGAAGGCCTTGTCGGCCAGCCAGTCGGCCAGAATGGCGTTGACCTCATCAGGGCGCTCCCACAAGGCCCAATGACTGGCATTGACCTCGCGGCGGGTCAGGCGCGGGATGCGAGCGGCCATATTGGCAGCCATCCAGGGCTGTAGCACTGAGTCGTTGCGCGCGAGGATGAACAACGTTTCCTGCTGCACAATCACACTCAGCTTTGGCTTTGGATTTGCTGAATTGTTGTTGTTGTTGTTGTTGTCGCCGTCGCCACTAGCGGTGAAGAAATGCGCATACTCATCGACAAAATTGAGTTCGTGGGTACGGTACCAGTTCAAGGGCCCGCGCAGGCCGTTGCGCGAGTACTCCTGCACGTAGAAATCGAGTTCGGCGGCGGTAATGAGGCGGGCCGGCGGCGGCGTGGTGATGGTGGCCTGCTTGGCGAGATCGGGGCCCTGGGCGGCAGAGAAGGCGCTTTCGCCGGCCGGGGTGCGCGCGCCGTATATGTTGCTGAGGAACTGGCGGATCGTGGCTGGCGTGCTGCAGTTTGTCTCGACGGCACCCGAAGCGAAGACGAGCTGGTAGCCGAAGTTGGGCACGCGCGTGGCGACGAGCTGCGCGAGCGGCACGTACGCCGGCTGCGGCGGCGCGTAGGGCGTGCAGACCACGAAGAGCGCGCGGATCAGGTGCGGGTGGTACAGGGCGATGCGGTACGTGATCGCGCCGCCCCAGTCGTGGCCGCCGAGGAGGACGCTGTGCAGGCCGAGCTGGGCGCACAGCGTCGCCATGTCGTCGGCGATCCGCCGATACGTGAAGTCGTGCAGCCCGTACGCCGGGCTGTCCGTGCGCCCGTAGCCCATGCAGTCCGGCGCAATCACGTCGAGCCCGAGCGACGCCAGGAAGGGGATCTGGTGCCGCCACCCAAAGGCCAGGTCGGGGAAGCCATGGATGAGGATGATAGTGCCCCGGTCGGGCGTGTTGGCGTGTCGTTGCTGGTAGATGTAGCCATATGTGCGGCCGTTTAGGTGTGCCGACCTCAGCGTCACGCGCGGGTCGTCGAAGGGGGTCAGTTTGGCGGTGCTGGGTTGCGACATGTTGATACTGACACTGATGCTGACACTGACGCTGACACTCCTGGCACTGACACTGCCGGCACTACGTGGTGGACGACTGATAATAATACCGGTATCTGAAAACTCGGCGAAGGAGTTGTAGGAGCACGTAGCGGGAAACAACACACCGAGGCACAGCGGCCGTGCATAGTAATCAGTAATCAGCAATCAGCAATCAGCAATCAGCAATCAGCAATCAGCAATCAGCAACCAGCAGTTAGCAATCGGCAGTTAGCAATCAGCAGTCAGCAACCAGCAGTCGGCAATCAGTCGACCCAATCGAGGCCGCCCTCGCGCCTCCGCTCATCTACTCTCCTCGACGTCAACGACAATTCATCTTCTTCACATCTTCAGCAACTCATCTAGCATACAGACAGTACTTTGTATTCAGACTCCCAAGGCTAATAAACCGGTCACTGACACTGTCATGGCGTCCTGGGCGCTGATTGGCCCCGGATGCGGGGCATGCTTGACGGTTTAATAATTCTGTAACATGTGCATCCCTTTTCGATCAGATGACATGCTGCCAGAGGCCGCCCTACCAGACCCGAGCCTGGCCATGGGAATGTGGTATGCCGGGCGTGCAACACTACAGTGGAAGACTGGGGCAGGTGGCCGGCCGGAATGCGATCCTATTGCACAAGACAACCGCGGTGCGGTGTTAGGGTACAGTACCGGTACAGTAAAGTCCTGTACAGTCGGCATATCTGATTAAGATAAGATTAGATGGAATGCCCCCCGGTAGGACCCGCAAATCCCTCACTTCCGGTATCGGAGTGCAACCGAGTGGTGACACATACGAGCCGAGTGTTGGGACTGGAGGCCCAGAGCACTGCGGTATAGTACGGCGGTGTGCAATATAGGGTAATGACTAGCAATGAACATGCGCTGGCTGGCTGGCTGGCTGGCTGGCTGGCTGGCTGGCTGGCTGACCGACTGGCCTCCAGGCAGTGAATTGATTATCATTATCAATCAAGGTGCAGCAGCCGCACATGATCGCGCGATCGCACAAGCGTACAGTGCTACGGTAGTACACCTGTAATTAACTTTAGCTACCAATAATGATGCCTACAGGCTAATAGCATTTTGGGCAGGGCAGCAGCCCAACACCCGAAGCCAATCCTGGCTTGCAACACGCAATACCGGCGTCACAGCTTGTATCTCGTAAACTGTACCCTCCAGGCCCTGGGGCGCGTTGTGGAGCGCTTGCGTCGTCCTGCCCCTGTACGTAGTGCTGCTTCGGGAGAGACCGTACAGGCTAGTAAAATGCTGTAGTAATAATAATAAGTCGCTTGACTCTGCCCATTTTCCCACACAAGATCTTTAACTACCTTTTATAACACAGATCGCTCGGCCGTCCATTCGCCTTCTGCCCTCGTTGTCTCCCTTTTTGCAGAGCCGTGGCCGCCTTCTACACCGGCCCTTCCGGCCTTCCAGTCCTTCAGCGCCCTTCCAGTGCCTCAGCTTGATCGCTCATAACCGTGTCTCCGTCCACGGCATCGTGCCGCGTGTTGGGCTGTGCGCGCACCACTCGTTCCGCGCCTTACATCATCAGCTCTGCTCGATCCCGTAAGCGAATCCCGTCCCCAACTTTTTAGTTTGTGTTCGCTTCCGATGCCTGTCCAACATCTTGACACGTGCGACGAGCGATATTTTTGCCGTTCTACACTTTGGTGATTGAAAATCAGCATTCAGCGTCAGGATCAGCATTCAGTGTCAGGATCAGCATTCAGCTTCAGCATTCAGCTTCAGCATTCAGCATCCAACATTTCCTCTCTATTCCCCACGCAGATGTACTTCAACCCAATACCGACTCCGGTGCTAACTCAACCCCTTATAGCGGCCCTCCACCGCCCCACACACAGCTTGACAATGCCGCCGGCGGAGCCCAACCCGTCACAGCCCCAGCAAGCACGCCAAATCGCTGTGCAGCTGCCGCCGCTGCAGCCGGCCATCACAATTGCCACATCCGTCACCACCAACACGTCCGACTCGATGCACTCGGACGCCTGGTCGGTCAGCTCGGCCTCGACGCCGCGAACAGAGCCGCTGTCAGACGACTCGATCACAGACCTCTCCGCCAGGCCCGACCAGCCACGCGAACACAGGCGGCGGGCGTCGACCATCCTCGTGTCGCAAAACTCAGCCGATGTCAACCGACTGCTGGGCCAGCCCGGCGCCACCACCGAGCTGGTGCAGAAAGCCTGCTGCGGCGGTGGCTGCTGCAAGACCCAAGAGTTGCGGCCCAAGTCGGCCAGCGCCTCGACCACGCCCGTCACGCCGCCAGACAACGCCGCCTTCCGCAGTCTGAACATCCGCCTGGGCCATCTTAGTCTCGATAGCGAACTGACTGACATTGTCGACCTGCCCGCCAAGACGGTCTCCTTCGAACGCCTCGACCAGCCCGACCGCAGCGTCGACATCGACGCCGTACTGCGGCCGTCGTCGTCGTTGTTATCGTCGTCGTCGTTGTCATCGTCGTCGTCATTGTTGTCGTCGTCGTCGTTGTTGCCGTCGTCGTTGTCGTCGTCGTCGCCGTCCGATGCCCTAAAACACCCGCCCGACTTCGTCCAGCCGCACCCGCCCTACCACGTTTACTCGGCCCCGCTCTACCATGCTCGCGAGCTCACCAAGCCCGGCGCGGAGAAACGCACGTTCCATTTCGATCTCGACGTGACCGACTACCCCGCAGAAAGCGGCGATGTCGACTTTGTCGTCGGCGGCGCCATTGGAGTCTGCCCGGCCAACGACAGCACGGTGGTGGAACACATCCTGGACCGACTTGGTGTGCCGCGGTATCTGCGCGGCAAGCCCGTGCTCCTGAGGACGACGCATGGCCGCTGGCCAACGATCTGGGGCGAAGATGAGGCCAGAGCACTCGTCACCACCCGGCGGGAACTGCTGACCTGGTGCGTCGATATCCAGTCGGCGCCGCCGACCAAGCAAGTGCTGCGGCTGCTGGCCGAGTATGCCGACAACGCCGATGAGAAGCGCATCCTCACTTTCCTGTCGTCGGCTCAAGGCCAGGCCGCTTTCTGCGACCTGCGCACCGGCCCTTACATCACGCTCTCCCAGCTGCTTGCCGCCTTCCCCTCGTCACGCCCGCCGCTCGACCATCTACTCAGCGTGCTTAACCAGCTCATGCCCAGATTCTACTCGCTCTCCCAGGACCCGATTGTGTCGTGCCAGCGCGGTGCCGGCCAATGCCGCCGCCTGATCGAAATTGCCGTCACTGTGCACGAGTCAACCAACTTCGACGGCTCTCAGCGCAGCGGCGTCGGCAGCGGCTTCCTCGAGCGCCTGGCCTATCAGATCATCAAGGCCGAGGCCGCCGGCAAGGAGGCCAAGGAAGTCGACCTGCGCGTGCCCATGTTCCGCGGCCTGATGTCAAATCCACTGGCGCGTGAATTCGTCTCGGACGGGCCCATGCTTCTCATCGGCGCCGGCGTCGGCATCGCTCCCTTCCGTGGCTTCGTCCACCGGCGCCTCAAGAGCGCCAACTGTGCCAACAAGGTCTGGGTCCTGCAAGGCATCCGGGACTCCCTGCTCGACGAGCTCTACTCGGGCGACTGGGGTGTCGATGAGGAAAAGGTCAAGAAAGTCGTGCAATCCCGCCGCGGCGAGGGCCGCTACGTGCAAGAGGAAGTCCGTGCCCAGGCCGATCTGGTCTGGTTCATCATCAACGCCGTCGACGGCCGCGTCTTTGTCTGCGGCAGCAGCAAGGGCATGGGCGAGGGTGTCGAGCGCGCCCTCGTCGACGTTGTGTGCGAAAAGGCCGGCCTCAACGAGTCCGAGGCACAAGAGTTTTGGAATGAGAAGAAGAATGCCGGCCAGTATATCACCGAGACCTGGTGATCTTATTTCTGTGTCGGAGTGGATGGGGCCCGAAAAAGCCGATGACCGAACCCTGTCGCCTTTATGACCGAGCTTTACCTAAGCAACTCCTCATTCTGACTTACTGTCTTCACCGCTGCACGCAAACCAGGACGGATGAACCGAATCTACTATCTGTACAACTGTGACTAGGTGGAGGGGGGCGGCAGTATTGCATTGGTCCTTGTTCTAAGCGTTCAAGCGAGACTGACTTGTATACATAACTTTATGCATCTTTTTTTTTGCCAATCCAAGTCTGTCTAAAACAAGGAATGGAATATCATGAAAAAATCTGGGGGCCACATAGGCTACATAAACATGCTTAGATTTTCGATCGAATGGTCATGATGAGGAACAAAGATAGTAGTACTGTACCGGTAGGAAATATTGATTTGTCTACTACTACATATTATCATTCCTATTTTTGTACATCTTACCACCCGCGCGTTCGTGGTTCGTGATTTACTCATTGGTACTACCATGACGCATCAGAGCGCTCAAATCGGACTCGCACTCGGACTCTGTACCTCCTCCCACAGGAGCGCCAAGAGGACTTGTTGCATAATACAAGCAGAACCAGCTCTTACTCACACAGCCAGACTAGATCGGGGTTGCGTGGCAGTCAAACAACAGCTCGGTCGAGGTCGTTGTGCTGTTGTTGTACGCCGCGCTCGTACGTACTGAGGTGTAGGTTGCGTCGACCGGGTCCCTGCTATTGCTGCCGGTATATCGGATATGGCCAAGAGGCCGAGCCCGCCCATGCGTGCTGTGTTGGATCAATAGTCGGCCTAGTTATCCATCTTTCTGACAAACCAATTAGTAAGCATTCCTATCGTGGTTCCAACACCAACCACAAGGGGAATCAGCTTTTGCAGGTACGAGACAGCCCAATAAGCAGATCACCACAATGGCCAATTTTCAATGCCAACTCGCCTTAAGACCCTTCACGAATCTCTGCTCATTCTAGCTTCCTCCATTTATGAGCTTCTTGACAAGGTTCGTGCCTGTCAAGCAGGCCAAAGGGCCTTGTCTATCTGCAACTCGTAGCTCCATCCATCCATCAGACACCGGTAGCCACAAATCATCGTGGCCTTTTCATCCTGGCCATCCGGCTATCGGTATTGGCAGCCATACTTAGTTTCTGACGAGCCGACGCTACTAGAATGAGTACAACTCAAGCACAACTTTCACGGACCGCGATCTTACAGTACCTAAATGCTGTCAACATTGTGGAATGCCAGACCTGATCTTCATCACCCGGATGGGACCTATCGCAGTCCAGTTCACCTTCATCATCATCGTCGTCTACAGCGTGACTTCAACAAGCGGGGGTGAATGAACAAACATTGTCTTCGTATTGAAGAGCACAATCCCAGTAGTTCAACTCCATCCATTTGTCTCCTTCCCTGCTGTAAATTGCTGCTCTGGTAGTACTGCCTCGCCCTTGACCGGCTGCTAGTAGTCAATAACAGATTGGCGCTGCATTCTTTCGGCCCTTTGCAAGGGGATATCTCCACAAGAGTCTCTCATTAGTGGATTTGTTCCCTTCTCAGCCAGGATCTTGACGATATCCAATCTGCCCTTCTCGGTAGCCTCGTGTAGTGGTGTCCCCAGTGCAAACACACGTTGTTGATAGTAGCTTGCGAGATGATCCTGGTTCATGACATTATTGATCGGCGGGTTCTTGCTCAGGATGAGATCCAGCACACGCAGATAATCAGGCAAGTCTCGACGAACTGCATAGTGTAGCAGCTGTCCGTGTTCCGCAGAACCTCCATGCTGAAACATGGCATGGATAGTTGATATAGACGCTAATTGTACTACAACAGAGAGGGGTCTTATATCTAAAGCGCACGTAGTGTTGGGAGAAGCATCGTGGTCAAGAAACCAGGCGGTGAGCTGGAGTCTTCGACTTCAAGTCTAGAATTTCCGTAAGTACTTATAAGGTGCTGCTTTTGTAGCAGGGAACTCACGCCATAGCTGATGGTGTTGCGGGGCGGGTTGTCATGTGAATATCCCACCCATATCTTAATAGTAGTTCGAGCATCTGGGTGTCTTTCATTCTGGTAGCGACCCCAACAGCTGATGCGGTGATACTGAGGAGGGAGCTCTGCGCGGCACAAAAAGCACATATCGGTGCTGATCATGGATTCGAGTCAAGAGGTCCTTGCAGAAGTAGAGAGCCCTGACATGCCAAGGGCAATGGGCAATGAGTGTGAACTCGAACCAGCTCAGTCTTTGAATCTTCGGAGGAGCGGCCCACTCGCTCGCAGTCCATTTGGAAGCCCAAATCCCACAGGCGTAGAATAGGGATCTTGTCGCAGTTGTTTGAAATCCATGCATAAGTTGCCCCTTCACATCGTACCTTCCTGAAACAACGCCAAGCTCGTCAGGCTGTGTCAAGCTGCGAGAGCGTGCTAACATGAAGGGGAATGGGCATCTGAGCATGAAACGCTGCCGCGTGTGACTGAGGGAGACCGGCACACAGCCATTGAAGCTCCCATACAGCCACTAGGAACGTTCGGCGACGGTGTACTGCCCCTGGCCACCGACGTGGTAGGCCACGATGTCTTCGATTTGGGACCGTAGAGACTCAAGATCGTCTAGAAATTCCTCTCTTAATTTTGGGTCTTGCAGCTTGATGAGCATATTGTCGTCTTCATTTTCGATCTCCGACCAGGACAGACCCATGCTGATGCCTTCGGAGTCGGAATGAGGTCACGGTCGTTGATGGTTAGATTTCCAGGGAATGAGAGAATATCGTATGTGGTATCTAGTGCTGCTCCTGGTCGGTGGCCCCTTAATACGGCTAGATCTTTGGATTTAGCGTCCTTGGCGGGTCCAAACAGGCAAAAGGCTTGGCGTGCCCCTCGTATATTTACCGCGCCTGCAGCTCTTAGCTTCGATTTATCATCAGCTACTTTACCAATCACCATTCTCTCCGCAACCGACTGTGGACCCTTCAGCAATGGCTGACACCAATACAAGCGAAACACCTACCCATGAGACCCGGTTGACGACTGGTACGCGCCTGGTTCACAAACAGCAGCAGGTAGCCTTGTTCGTCGCCTCTGCTAGTGACCAGCAGCTAGACGCGCTCGAGCGCTTTCTTACAACCACTGTCCTGATGAAGGAGATGGCCGCCATCATTCCACCAGCAGAGGATGTCCAGATCCGCCAAGAGCTTGCTCAGCAGCTGCAAGATGAAATCCGAAGTCGACTTGATGAGAACGATTGGCAGTTTACTGCCTCGTATATCTCTACTATACTTGTCATGCCAATAGACACTCTTAGGAACATGGCGCAGTCTGGCCGAATGTCTTATACTCCTGCTGAGGATGTACTTAAGCTTTCAGGAGACTTAGCCTATGAATGTGAGTACCTAGCTTTTAATTCTTTCTCTATCTAGTAGCTAATAATATAGCTAGTTCTCTCAGGGTTATCTTGGAACAAGAAGCTTGCGAGCCTACCATCAAAGTATGAGTCCTCTCATAGGAGTAAATGTGTTACCTCTGAGGCAAGAGCAAGTCAGCTCTCAGCAAGTCAGCCCTCAGCAAGCCAGCCCTTCCCAATATTAGCAGCAGAGTGTACAAAGAAAAGGTATTCTCGTAATGAAAAAGAGGCTCAGAAGGTTATCTATGATTTATCTTCTACAGATAACTATATACTAACTATGATATAGTGCCGTAACCGAGAGAAGAACGCCTGTATTTTCACTGGTACAGCAGACCCGGAAGTCTGCCATATTCTCCCATTTGCGTTTAATTCAACTCAGGAGAATAGAAGACGTACAGATACTCTGTTACCTGCTATGTATCTGTTCAGTAACCGTCCATGGCAGGCACTCCTTACAAATCGTCTAGGTTCTTCAGACTATGCTTGGAATATGTTGGCTGTGAATAGACAGCTACATAAATGGTGGGGCATGGGATTCTGGGCAGTAAAATGCCTTGGTATCACTCCACTAGAGCTTCTTGATACAGAGTCCCAACATATTGTTACACTTCAATTCTGGTGGATGCTAAAACGAAGTCATCTATCACGGCATAGGAGAATAAACCTCGAAAACAACGGAATACAGAAGATGCTTAATGCTCTGAAAACCTGGTATAGTGACCCAGGTACTCAGCCAGAAGATGGAAGTGGAATCGTGGCTATATCTCATGCCAGATCCCACCAGCCACTTCTCTCAGGCCAAATCTTCGAGATCAAGTTGGATAGTAAAGATGATGCAGAGAAGATGAAAGACATGATTGACCTGCAATGGGCTCTCATTGTTATGGCGTCTATAGCCGGTGCTGCAGATCCACCAGAGCTTGACGATGACGACGATAACGACAACAGCTCAGACTACGGCCCTATGGAGGTTGACCCAGGGCCCACATACGACAGAGGAAGGGTGCAAGAGTGGCTTCAAGGAGCAGAGGCTGCTACTTCTGGTCAAACCGGCACTAGTCCTGGTAAGCTACCCGATATTCCATCGGTGCTACCGTCGCCGCTACTGCCGCCAGCGCAAGATCCCACAACAGGTCCTTCTGTCCTCGGCGCAGTGACGAACCTCCCACGTCGCCAAGCAGGCTCGAAGAGTCCTACTAGAACCTCACCAGAGAGGCCTCAGACAGAACGTCCCTTTGAGACTTACTAGTCCCCGACTAAAGAAGGGTGAGACCTTTGACACAGATCCTTAGCAAATACAGAAATGATGTTGACTCCAAGGTGTGCATGACGTACACAACGCTGGACAACTGGTTGGGCCTATAGAGGGAAAGCCAGCTAGGGAAGAGTATGAGGACGACTTTCTGGTGGCATCGACCTTTATCCACGAATCTTTCATGCACCCTGATACTGGACAAGAGACTCCCTTCATCACCGTGAGGTCTTTCTCGGAAGAACTTCAGAGAGAAAACCCTCAATTGCCCACTAACCTGTTGGGCTTTCTCTTAAGCCTTCTCACTCTTGACCGACATAGGAGACCAACTGCACGACAAGCTCTGGAACATTCGTTTCTTTGCAGTATCTCATCACAATAGTGAGATCTAGTGGTGTTGTAATTCCCCGACTTGTCGTACGGACTCGCAAGATCAGAAGGATCGGGTCAAAGAGCTTAAGACGCGGTACAACAGGCTCGATTGTAGGGCAAGAAGATAAGGATGAACAAAAAGGCGGCGAGATTGAAAAGCTTTGGTGACTGATCATATGCTCGCCCTTTGTTCTATTTGTCATTGTTTGCATCCTCTGCACGTTCCTATGCTGGCTAGGCAAGTCCACAGATGATCGCTTTGACCACGGTCTTGATGGCAAGGTCGGCATCTTGGTCCCGCAGCAACGAATCCAGCCACCTCCTCGCCCAATTGACCAATCCAGGTCCGGCTCCACGCTCGGACCGAGCAGTCTTGAGTCTCTTGAGCGACTCCCGCAGCGCAAGAGGGAATTGCGGAGAAGAAGCAGAAGTGCCAAAGACAGATTCTCGGACACGGTACGCGTCAGTGGCCTAGTGTCCATGATGCTGGGCCAGTAGATCGTTGCGGATGTGCCGCAGCAGAGCACTATTGATCTCTCTAGTGCACAAGAAGAAGAAAAGAGAGAGAAAGAGAGAGAAGGGGTCAAGCCTCCCGGGCTCCCTTAAGCGTATCACTGAGATTGTAACCCCGGACCTTCTCCCACTCGACCTTCTGTCGCGTCACGGGCAACTGCCGCCGCAGCGCCTTGAAGCCCTGTTCGTTCATCGACACAAATGTGCGATTGACCTGTTCCTGGTACTGCTTCTCGATGGCGGCGATTTTGCCCACAATTGCCTCGGCGCCAGCCGACTCAAGCGCGGTGTCCGGGACCGACTTGACCGTCGTCAGTGCCACGTTGCCGTCTTCGTAGTAGTGCACGCTGATCTGGATCGAGCCCCGCAGTGTCTTGGAGGCTGGCGAGTACAGGAAGGAGGAGCGCCACCGCGCCGAGAGGAAGTTGCTGGGCGACGATTTGGTCGTTGAGAGGATGATTGCGATTGTCGCCTCGTCGTCGACGGCCGACGTGCACACGAGGAAGCCGCTCGATGTGCTGGGCGGGTAGTGCTCGGCAAAGTGGCGCGACAGCGCGGCATTGAGCGATGTGATGAGTGCTGAGTGCGCTGCCGAGTCATGGGTGTATGACTGGGCGTGCGACGCTGTCGAGGTCAGGTGGTCGAATTGGAACGCCGTCTTGGAGTGCGTGTCGTAGTACCGCCCATCCGGTAGGCGGTTGTGCGAGGATATCACGACCTGTAGAACATGAGACTAAGGGGGCCAAGGTCGGGGTTGGAAGTAGTACTTACATGTTGCGATGCCCCCGGTAGCTTCACGCACACAAGCTGTTCCTCGTTGTACTTTTGGATCGCCGGTTTGAGTCTGTTAATCAGACCCGGCTCATCGTCAGATGTGAGCGTTTTTATGTCGTTAATGACTTCAGTCAGCTCGCCTGGGGGGGAGCCGAGGATGAAGGAGGAGCAGATCGAGGGGGCCGACATTGTGGACCAAGCGGGGGAAAAGAGAGAGGTAGAGAAAAGGCGGGACGAGGATGGGAGGTGTTGAAGGATAGAGGGATGTAGTTATTGGGAGAAGAGATTATATCCGGCTTATATCCTGGGTGGGAGTCTGCTCACGTCTCCATTCTCAGGAAGATGAGCTAAAGAGCGGCATATCTGCGGCGTGGTCGGCCCCACGAGATCAATCAAATTCAATATCATTAATTTGAGTTAAACGTGACCGAAACCCAAAGTCTATCCAACACCTGTCGTCCATCATGTATCTATCTATCATTGATCATTGCCATGTCTCATTCACCACGTCCGGTGCTGCGCAATGCGCTTCACGTTGCCGCGATCTCCCAGAGATCGGCGGTGCTTGCTGCTGGCCGACACGGCCTGACAAGCATCCTCAGCAATGGCAGCGGCCCGTGCAGCATCGGTAGGGATGGCGCCGGCCTTGACCGCGCTCTGGTAGCACCAGCGCCATTCATCGACTCCCCCAATCTTGTCGCACTTCCACGACCAGAAGACCCAGCCGACGCCTTTCTCATAGGCGTTGGCCTGAGCAGCCCAATACTGCTGGTACCAGTCGATCAGCTCAGTTGTGGCATTGGTGATGCTAAAGTCAGCGCGCTCGGCCACGGAGTCGGCAATAGCAAGTGACCATTCGCCTACAACAACATCTCCATTGTCGTCATTACATGCTGCTTGTAGGTACCCGTCCCGTGTCCTAGTGACGGACGTGTCCCATTTGAGGTAGCGATGGTCATCCAAGCTGGTGAAGTGCGTGTCATTGAGGTAAGTGGTGGGATCACCTGAACCCCAGGTTGCGCTCATGTACTGGACATGGAGTTGCTGCGGCGACGCGACGCTGACCTTGGATTCCACAGCCCGTATTCTGTCGAGGGCTGGCGGATAGAAGTTCCGCACCATGTCGGCTGCCTGTGTGCGGTGCTTCGAATCATGAACTGGTTCATTCAGGACCTCGATCATGCCGACATTGCGGTAGGCGATTGTGGTATGGACCCGTTCGGTCATCCACTCGAGGAATTCAAGTGCCCGCTCGTAATTGAAAGATGTATAAAAGCCAGGGTCTGAGAGGATGTGGCCGGTGAATTGCTGCTCGATGGCTTGAACGCCGGCGCTGGCGTGAAGATCCAAGATGATGTACAGGCCAGCATCCGAGCACCATCCCATCAGTCTATCGAGGTACTGCAGTCCGCCGCGGGGATAAAACTCGCCGTCTTGTATGAGGTCTTCTTTGATCCAGAAGCCCACGGGAACGCGAACGGTATTGAGGCCGTAGGAGGCAATCTCGTTGATGTCTTCTTGCGTGACCCACGTGTCCCAGTGTGTTGCAAACGCAGAATCGGCGGCATTCTGGCCGAGTGCTTGCACGCAGGACCATTCGTCGGGTTGCTTGGCGCAGCCCATGTCGTGAAACTCAGTATATGCCATCCATTTCTCTATGATGAATAGAGAGCCAAGATTGACTCCACGCATCTTCCAGCCAGAGCTCGAGTTGGATAACGAGGAATATGCCGAATGGTTGGAGCTCCGTGGTGATACTGTCCGGGTATTGATCCATGGGCTGCTGCTACCTGGCAGCCATGCCAGCGAGGTTGAAATGAAAACAGCCAGGAAGAGAGCCAAGGTCGGCATTGTGAAGGTGTTGAAGAAGTGGAGGCAGCACGGCCACACTAGCCAACAACAGGAAAGGATGAGGTACGACAAAGGCGGCTCCAGGAGAATGAATAGGACAAAGAATGGAGTAGGCCGAACATGTCGGCCAAGGCTGGCGAAGAAATAATATCCTTGTCTGCACCAGCGAGCTCTCGCATGTCAGATTGCACGACTCATTAGGCATGTCACTCATGAAAAAAAATATGCGACTCCAACTGGGAATGTCAACAAAAGTCTGTCTGGCCCCTGAGGCTCAACTAGCCGTTGAACATGTTTCGTCTGACATGCCAAGTCCAAAAATCGGAAGGCAGGCCCCCCCCCACGCCAACTGCCTGTCATTCTGCGTGCTAAGACGAACGACAGCTTTGCCAAGCACGAAAGCTGTCCCAGCATGTTAATTGATCGACGTGACAGTAGGACGAAATTCGATCGTGCCAACCGTTGCACGCCTAAGGTTGACGAGCCAGAGGTTGACGAGCCGATAAGGCCATAAGGCGATTGCTGTCTCAGGCATCCTGATGGCCGAGTGTGGGGTGGGGGCCGAGCAGAAGGTGAGCGACACAGGAGCAAATGCCGTTGGTGCTGCTGAGCGTCGACTCCGAACAGAGAGCAGACAGAAGTTGAACTGGTCCAAAAAAAAATGAGGCGCGCGGGCCAAAAGCGGAGCCAGGACGCCATCAGTAGTTCTGATTCCTGAAGTTCTTTTTTTGATACTAGATGTCAAACTGTTAGCTGCATTGCATCACTGCAAGGGCGAGGAATACGCGGCGAGGAATACGCAGCAAGGAAGGCGCGGTGGTGGTGACGTACAAACAAGTCTGTTCTGCTACTGCCCAGGTTGATGATCTTCGGGCAGCCGTCGCGGTCTTTCTCTAGTCGGGTGCACTCGAAGCAATAGAAGGCGTCGGAGATGCCTTCTCCACCACAGACTATACACTTGTTTTGGTAATTGCCAAACGAGCACTCGTCACAGACGCGCGCGAGAGTGGTCGGACGCACGTACGAGTCGCAGACCGGGCATTTGCCATCGCACTTGTCGCAGAGACGGCCGATGCTGATGCCAGCGGCTTTGCGGCACATGACAAGATCGGGGTGATGGCGAGACATGGCAGCGCGATATAGGGGAGAGCGGGTGTTTAGAGATAGCGACTGCAGCGAATACCAAAGAGTAGAATAGAAACAACACTGTACCGTACAATACTAGACACTTATTTTAGTCAAATTCGACAATTGAGGCGAGAACATTCGTCAGCCTTGTCACGGGACAGAGCGTCACATGCAAGGCTGTGGGCACGTGCCATGAGCGTGTCATTTGAAATTCAAAAAACAGCCCGAGCCCGAGCCTGGCGAACTTGTTTGTGCAGCACCACTTCCATACGCTCTTATCGCTGCTGAGAAGATGCATTCCTAGTGGCAAGTACGGCCGATATAGCAGCGGACGGGACCACTTTTTGACACGGCAACGATGATCTCGTCGGCCGTCGCGATCCCGGACCATTCGCCGCCTGAGCTGTCGCCAGCTGTGTCTCCTTTGAAGCGCAGACCATCATCAACGTTGGCCGCGCATACAAACAAGAAGCTTCGGCTCGACTCGAGCCATTCGGCCGACTCGGTGTCGCTGGACTACGGCCCCGCTGATTCGCCCGGCACGGCTGCGTCCCCGGCCCGAGCCCGGGCATCCTCCCCTCTGCGTCGCAAAGCATCTGTGCTGACGGGCGCGGAAGAAAAGAAGCGGGGCCAGCGTCTATTTGGAGCTCTTCTGGGCACGCTCTCACAGACTAAGTCAAAACCGACATCTGCACAGCGCCGGCGCGAAGACATCGAAAGGCGGCAGATTGACCGCCTGAAAGCGCAGAATGAAGAGCGCGAAGAGGAACGGCGCCGGCAAGGCGAGGCGCTAACCGAGAAGCGAAAGGAGGAGCAGAAGCGATGGGAGGACGAGTGCAGGCGGCTCAGGTGGGCCAACCTGCGATCTATGGCGTCTTTCCTCCAGACAGAGAGCGAGCCACGGCTGTATTACAAGCCATGGGAGCTGAGGGCAGAGGAGAGGGCGCAGATCGAGAAGCAGCAGGAGGAGGTCGAGCGCCAAATCGAGCGCGAGATAGCCGAGCACAGTGGTGAGCCGCCGTTAGCGGCAGTCGAAACCGATGAATCACAAGGGGGCATCCGCGAGAGCGATACCAGTGCAATAGATGGGGTAGCCGGCGAAAGTGTACGTGATGACGGAGAAGCACTAGCGCCAGTGCCAGCACTAGCAGCACCAGCAGCACCAGCAGCACCAGCAGCACCAGCACGAGCACCAATGATGATAACAACAGCAATAACAAATACAACACCACATGCGACCGCAGAAGACAAGCCTGATGGCTCGGAGTCCAGGCCGGAGTCTAGGCCAGAAGCGGCCCGAGATGCACCAGCCAAGGAGAAGGAGAAGGAGAAGGAGAAGGAGAAGGAGAAGGAGAAGGAGAAGGAGAAGGAGAAGGAGGAGGAGGAGAAGGAGGAGGAGGAGGAGGAGGAGGAGGAGGAGGAGGAGGAGGGGGAGAAGGGGGAGAAGGGGGAGAAGGAGGAGAAGGAGGAGGAGAAGGAGGAGAAGGAGAAGGAGAAGGAGGAGAAGGAGAAGGAGAAGGAGAAGGAGAAGGAGAAGGAGGACGAGCCCGAGCAGGAAGGCGGGCACCATGGAGAAGAACTGGTCCTGGGCCAAGAAGACGACGTGATCTACTAGCAGTGTCTACTGGCCCCTGTCGAAGAGAGCTTGACCTCTCTACCGATCAAACTGATATTCGCGTATAGTAATGGCCATAATCTGACAGAGATCAGTAGTAGACTAGGCTAAATGAATTTATTATTATAATTCATCTGACAGAGAACGCATGGACCTCCAGTCTTTCCTCTGCATTATTGTCTTGCCCTACCGTCTAGGGCTAGCTGCACCGCCAGCGTTCAATCACCTCTTCCGAGCCAGGCCGGTCTCTCACTCCTCCTCAGCTCCGCCGCCCAGTCTCACTGAGCTGTGTGGGATCTGAGAGAGCAAGCTTCGACCAGAGCTATAATCGAGCCGAGGCTCAGCTGCGAAAAATTCTGTACCATAGTATGGATGCTTGGCAGCGAGCTTGGCGGTGGCCGACATTGCAATTCGCTGTTTCTGGGCCTAAACTCTTAGCTCCGATGTGAGCGCGTTTTGGCAAAGTCTGCCCCGCACAATGGGGGTGCCTCGGTGGAAAGGGAATGATGGCACGCGGCGTTGTGTTCTTACATGTCGGAGAAGGTCGGAGAGCTGTCATGGCTATGTCATGGTACAAACTGAGCTATAGGTAGGCACAGATGGTGTTTTTCTCTCTAAAGGTTGGTCTGCGCTCTTGTTTCCCTTCAACTCATTGGCTTGTGGAATTTTGGCCAGCAGCTATATATCTCTCTCCTGCTCGTGTGCTCCTGGCTGAGCTGAATCCGTGTTCCTACGGGCTTCACCTTGCTTCAGCAGCTTTGCCTTGACCCAGCTGGAAAGAGGATCTCAACCAAGGATCAAGGCCTTCACAGAAAGCAGCAGATTAGCAGCTTGCACCAAGGAGGCCTCTTGCAGTGCATGATCACAGCCTAGCGTGGCAGATTGTGAGTTGGGCACAGCACAGCAACATGTCGGCCCAGAATGGAAGCAGGAAGGGCGAGGCCGGCAGGAAGAAGCCAACCAGTGTTGCTGTGAACCTGATTGCTGGTGGAGGAGCTGGTATGATGGAAGCTCTTGTATGTCACCCGCTAGACACAATCAAAGTGCGCATGCAGCTCTCCCGGCGGAGGACCGGACCTGGGCAGAAGCAGCGTGGCTTCATTCAGACCGGTAGAGACATTGTCAAGAAAGAGACCTTCTTTGGCTTGTACAAAGGCCTGGGTGCTGTCTTGACCGGCATTGTGCCCAAGATGGCGATCCGATTTACCTCGTACGAATGGTACAAGGAGCAGCTGTCGGATGCACAGGGCAAGATCACGCCTGGAAGGACGTTCGTGGGTATGTATAATATCAATTCAAGTCTGACGAGTCTGCGTGCTGACCGAGGTCTCAGCTGGGCTGGCGGCAGGTGTGACTGAAGCGGTGGCCGTGGTGTGCCCGATGGAGGTGGTCAAGATTCGCATGCAGGCTCAGTACCACAGTCTGTCAGACCCGCTGGATGTGCCGAAATACCGCAGCGCGCCACATGCACTTATCACCGTGGTTCGCGAAGAGGGCCTCGGCGCTCTGTACCGTGGTGTCTCGCTGACTGCGCTGCGACAAGGCACAAACCAGGCTGCCAACTTCACCGCATATTCCGAACTGAAAAAGCTGCTTACCAAGCTGCAGCCACAGTACGAAGGTGGCCAGCTGCCCTCATACCAGACCACCATCATTGGCCTGATATCCGGAGCTGTGGGACCATTCACCAATGCTCCCATTGACACGATCAAAACAAGGTTACAGAAGACACCGGCAGAGCCTGGACAGACAGCTATCCAGCGGATAACGCTTATTGCGAAGGACATGTTCCGACAGGAAGGGCCCAAGGCCTTTTACAAGGGCATCACACCACGAGTGATGAGAGTGGCCCCGGGCCAGGCTGTCACGTTTACAGTGTATGAGTTCCTGAAGTCCAATATTGAGAACAGTAAGTTCTTCATGGGCGAGGGCCAGTACGAGGAGTGAAGGAGTGAGTGAGTGAAGGAGTGAGTGAGTGAGTGAGTGAGAGTGAGAGTGAGTGTGTGAGAGTGAGAGTGAGTGAGAGTGAGAGTGAGTGAGTGAGAGTGAGAGTGAGTGAGAGTGAGTGAGAGTGAGTGAGAGTGAGTGAGAGTGAGAGTGAGTGAGAGGGAGAGTGAGAGTGAGTGAGAGTGAGTGAGTGAGTGAGTGAGAGTGAGTGGTGCTGAGGATGGAGTAGTGTCTGGCATAGACAGGCCAGTGGAAGACGGGATACAAAAGTGGATCACAGGCGCTGGCAGCATGCATTGCACAAAAGAACTGTCATCCAGGTAGTGTTGGGTTGCAGGATCTGCTGGAATTGACGACTAGAGACGGATGCATGGTCTAGATCATACATCTCCACACGGCGGCATCAGTATCATCTGCATCAGCATCAGTATCATCACCAGCATCATCATCATCATCATCGGCATCATCATCATCATCATCAGCATCAGCATCAGTGTCATCATCATTCTCGGTGTAAATAGGCCATTATATCATATCGCACTGTACGGTATTGATCTACAGCATCACTCTACTACCTCCTTTACTTTCTTTTCTATCTTTTCTACCACCTCTACCACAATGCAGTCTGGAATTTCAGGTGCCCGTCCCCCCACTATACAGTATGCCAACCTGGCGCACTGACACGCCTGTCCAGCCTCGCAATCCCTCCACGATGCCTTCGCCGCCTTCACCTCGGACCCGTCGCTGTTCTGCCTGCCGGTGACGATCCAATCCGAAGCGCTCGTGCCGCTCGCCGCCGTGCGCTTCTCTGGCCACCCGCACCACGACTTCGCCTCCTCGCTCCCCTCGCTGACGGCTCACCTGCAAGAAAAAACTCCAATCTACCTGCTGCTGCGGCCCTCACCAACACCGTCGGCGCTCCTGACCGCAATCACCTATGTGCCCTCGACGTCGCCCGTGCGCGCCAAGACCCTTTTCGCCAGCACTCGTCAGGCACTAACCCGCACCCTCGGGCTCGAGAAGTTCGGCGACTCGCTCTTCGTCACTGACGCGTTCGAAGTCACCGACCCGGCCGAATGGGCCGCGCGCGATCGGGGTAAGCAGCGGCAGCAGCAACGACATGATGGCGACGGTGAGGGCGAGGGCGAGGGCGAGGGCGACGACGTCCTTCTGTCCTCTCAAGAGCGCGAACTCCAGCGTGTCAAGCGCGCCGAGGAGGAAGAACGGCACGGCACATCGGGCAAGCAGCTGAGCGGCCGGCAGCAGCCGGGCAACGGTGGCGGCAGCAGCAGCAGCAGCAGCGGTCTCGCAGTGCGTGCAACAGACGAAGCGCGCGGCGCGCTCCGCGACCTTGCCAACAGCGAACTCGTGCAGCTCGGGCTAGACCTGGCAAGTGAGACGCTAGTGCTCCTTCTCAAAGCCACGCTGTCGCCCGACCAAGTCCAGGCCAAAGTGCGGACAGATCAGCCCACGTACAATTTTTACCGCTACACGCGAACAGAAACAGAAACAGAAACAGAAACAAGAGTACTGTTCATCTACGTGTGTCCTGGCGTGAGCAAGGTCAAGGAGAGGATGATGTACGCGAGCAGTCGCAACGGGGTGATTGAAACGGCCAAGGCCGAGGGCGTGGCTATCGCGAAGCGGCTTGAGCTGGATGCCGACGATATCACAGCCGATCGGCTAGCTGAAGAGGCTGGTGTGATAGATAGCAGCAGCAGCAGCAGCGGCAACAATAACAAAAGTAATAACGGCCCACCAGGTGCAAGAGCTGGTGCTGGGTTTGCCAGGCCAAAGCGGCCGGGGAGGCGGTAGACTGATTTATGACATCATGATAGCTAGAAGAGACAGAACGAGAGAGCAAGAGAGCGAGAGAACGAGAGAGCAAGAGAGAGAAAAGACGAGGCCAGTAGTGTGAGAGTGCGGTCAGACAGTAGAATAGAAAGCGTGCCTGTGTTGTGTGTTTTGTGTTGTGTGAGTGTGAGTGTGAGTGTGAGTGTGAGTGTGAGTGTGAGTGTGAGTGTGAGTGTGAGAGTGTGAGTGAGTGTGTGTGAGAGTATCCTTCCTTCCTTCATTTCTTCATTCCTGGGAACCAAGAAGGAGCGAGCGGTCTCGACCCTTCCCAGGTGGATATGACACCAAGAAACTTAGGTAAGCGTCTTGGCCTGGGCCGGGTAGTGGTGTGATTCATTCTTCCAACTCACCTGGTCAGAGAGAACTTTTGTCTGCTCAGGCCTCATGTGGTAGTGACGTCTTGGTCAATCATCATCTCCCCCCTCTTCGTCTTCAGCATTTCCACCGTTGTCCAGCTTGAACTTCAAGTGGGCCTGGAAAAAATCTAGCATGGGCACAGGGCAGTGCTTCTTGACTGTGTCAATTGACACCTTGGCCGTCCTATTCCGGGTGAAGCGAATGTAGACCTGGAGCTGGCCGGTTTCATCTCTCTCGATCAGCTCGATTTTCTCCACGTCCGGCGTCCAGTCATGGGTCTTTGGCGTCCAGGTTTTTGCCGGCTCGCCTGCTTTCCTTCGCTTGGCCGGTGGTTCGGCGTCCGCAGGAGTGCTGCGTTTCGATGATGCTGCTGATCTGGCCTTCTTTAGCCCGGATTTGACCTTGTACTCTCCGCCATTCTGGTCGAAGTATTGTTGCAGAGCGCCGCGACAATGACTGCAGGAGGATGTCAGTTGAAATCCAAGACGGTAAGAGGGGGCCTCGTTGGTCATTTCTCACGGGAGAAGGTTTTCCTCCGGCTCCCACGTGTTTTCTGAGTCTGGGTAGCCATGCCACTTGATTTTGTAGAGAATGCGCTGCAACTGTGGTTAGAGAAGATGGGTGGAAATCGATAGGGTCTGGCTGCAACATACGCCGGCTGACTTCTTGTGCTTGACGATGTGCTCGACTTGGTACCTAAGCTCGGCGTAAGTAGAGGCGGCTGCATGACAGGGAAAATGAGTGTACTCGTCCGCGTTCTCGTCCGCATTCTCGTCCTCGTCCTCGTTCTCGTCCTCGTTCTCGTCCTCCTCATCGCCATCATGATCGTCGTCGGCATTGGCGGGAATGTCGCCCACGTCTTCATCCACATCCTCGTCCGCATCCCCGACCCCATCCCCGACCCCATCATGCGGCCGCTTCTTATTGCTCTGCTCCCAGTCCTCGCTCTCGCTGCCCTCGCTAGTGTCGCCGTTGTTGTCGCTGTCCCGGTACGTGAGCCCATTGGTTGGAGCCTCTACCGGGCTGACAGCAGTATGAGTGTTGGGCCGCCTATCGCCGCCGTGCTCTCGCTTTTGCTCATCTTGCGATGTATTGTCGTCGTCGTCGCTGACGAGATCGCCGTTGTCTAGCTCACTGGTCAGTACTCGTGTGCAGAGGACGACGATCAGTGTGCGGGGCCGGGGCTTGCAGAGCGTCACCTTTGGACATCGCACTAGCCGGAGCGTGGAGGGCGGCCAGCGAGTGTTGTTGGTTGCGGCGATTGCCCCAACAGCGAGCGCATCGTTGTCGATCTCACTAACGCGCGCACTGAATGAGGCATTCGCGCGCAGCGGTGGCGAAAATTACGGTAAAGTTACGGTAATACCACCGTACGGTAATATCACCGTGGGGTTACAATAATATTACCGTAATACTGCCGTAATATGGCCTTGGCGTTACACACGACATCATCATAACCAATAAATTACACGGACACATTTTCAGGCACTACGAATTCCCTCTTCGCCCTTCGCTGTTCGCTGTTTCCCGTTAAGTGTTCCCTTCCAACACGAAGCCCTCATAACCGATCAGGCCTGCTTTACGGTTCTCACGCATAATTCGCCTCCCGCGCCGCGGCGCTGCGGCTGCTGAACTATGGCCATGCAGGTCGACCTGTCGAATGCACAGGTGATGAAAGATGAGTCCGGACGGCCGTTCATCGTGGTGCGCGACCAGGGCAGGAAGAAGCGCACACACGGCACCGAAGCCGTCAAGCAGCACATCGTGGCCGCGCGCACGGTGGCCAACATTGTGCGGACGTCGCTGGGCCCAAAAGGCCTCGACAAGATCATGATCAGCCCCGACGGTGACATCACGGTCACCAACGACGGCGCCACCATCCTCGGCCAGATGGAAATCAGCAACCACGCCGCAAAGCTGCTGGTGGAGCTGTCCAAGTCGCAAGACGACGAAATCGGCGACGGCACCACCGGCGTCGTCGTCCTGGCCGCCGCGCTGCTCGAACAGGCCGCCGACCTGATGGACAAGGGCATCCATCCCATCCGCATTGCCGACGGCTACGACCAAGCCTGTGAGGTCGCGGTCGAGCACCTCGACCAGATCAGCGACCGCCTGCCCTTTTCCCGTGACCAGCCAGCCAACCTGGTCAAGGTCGCCAAGACTTCACTAGGCAGCAAAATCGTCACCAAAGCCCACGATCAGTTCGCCAAGATTGCCGTGGACGCAGTCCTGTCGGTGGCCGACTTGGAACGCAAGGATGTTGACTTTGAGCTCATCAAGGTTGACGGCAAGGCCGGCGGCTCGCTCGAGGACAGCCTACTTGTCAAGGGCGTCATTGTCGACAAGGACTTCTCACACCCCCAAATGCCCGACCAGGTCAGAGAGGCCAAGCTGGCCATCCTAACCTGTGCCTTCGAGCCGCCCAAGCCCAAAACCAAGCACAAGCTCGACATATCGTCGGTCGAGGAATTCAAGAAGCTTCAGCAATACGAGAAGGACAAGTTTAACGAAATGATCAGCCAGATCAAAGACACTGGCGCAAATGTCGTCATCTGCCAATGGGGCTTTGACGACGAGGCCAACCATCTGCTGCTGCAGAACCAGCTGCCGGCCGTGCGCTGGGTTGGAGGCCCCGAGATCGAGCTGATTGCCATTGCCACCAACGGACGCATTGTGCCCCGCTTCGAGGACCTCAGTGCCGACAAGCTGGGCCACGCGGGCCTGGTACGAGAAATGAGCTTCGGCACGACGCGAGAAAAGATGCTTGTGATTGAAGAGTGTGCCAACACACGAGCAGTGACTGTCTTTGTGCGGGGCAGCAACAAGATGATCATCGACGAGGCCAAGCGATCCCTGCACGACGCCCTCTGTGTAGTGCGCAACCTGGTGCGAGACAACCGAATCGTTTACGGAGGCGGGGCCGCCGAGTTGTCATGCTCGGTCGCCGTCGAAGACGCTGCCGTCAAGAGTCCGGGCTTGGAACAGTACGCCATGCGCGCGTTTGCTGATGCCCTTGATGCCATCCCCATGGCCCTGGCCGAGAACTCGGGTCTGAGCCCAATCGAGACTCTGGCCGAGCTCAAGTCGCGCCAAGTCAAGGAGCAGAACTCACGTCTTGGCGTCGACTGTATGCAGACGGGCTCAAATGGTGCGTTGGCTGATTTCTGATTTCCTGCCGCCTGTTGACGAAGGCTTGCTAACCCACTCGCAGACATGCGGCAGCACTTTGTCATTGAGCCTCTGATCTCGAAGCGATCGCAATTCCTTCTGGCCACTCAGCTCTGCCGAATGCTGCTCAAGATCAACAATGTCATTGTCGCCGGAGACGAGGCCAGCGACTTCTGAGACCGTCGACTTCAGAGACCGTGTACGATCTTGATGACTGATGAGATGCATTCTTACTGTACTACTAGTATAGTACTACATACAGTAGTAAGTAGACTGCCTGCCTAGAAATCGGGTTCGAGCCGGCTTGGACGCCTGGCACGGGTTCCTGCACAAGCGGAAGTTTGAGGTGCCGAGTGGGGCACTGGCCGAAGTTTCAGACCCCCAGCCAGCCAATAATAGTGTGGCTGGGTGTGTTTCAGAGATTCGCCCCTAAGCTAAAATTGATGGCGTCGAATGTTACGCGTCCACTGGGAGCTTTCTGTCCGACCTTCTTATCCCTCTTGTGGCCAGTTCCTGGGCCTTTCATCGCGGCCTTCTTCACCTCCACTGCTCCAGTCATTCAGGTGCGCCAAGGGCAAACGGAGGCGTCCCAGCGCCGACCACTGCAACATTCGCTCATTCACACACGCACTGGTCTCCAATTCCATTCCTTGCATTGTCCACATTCACCTCGCTCGCTCTCTATCTCTCTCTATCTCTCTTTCTCTCTCTCTCTCTCTCTTCACTGCTCTCCTCGCAGAGAGCTGAGTCTGCTAGCAGTCCTCGACAGGCAGCACCTCCACATTCCGTTGTCATCAAATTCCATTTGTGTCGCCAAGGAAGCAGCACATGTCCCTGTGTCGCGCCTGCCCTCCCAGACTCCTGCTTTCTCTTGCATATAAACAACGAGTCCGATCTACGACAGAGAGCCGGTGCTTCGAGCGATCGCAGTGGCCCTGAATGCTGCTGTGAGCACCTGATCACTCACCGACAATCGAGCTGGTCTCTTGCCTCTTGCCTCTTGCCTCTTGCCTCTTGCCTCTGGACTGACGGTTGAGCCGTGGTCGACCCACTTTCGCTTCTGTTTCTACTGCCGCTCTTCTGCCACTCTTACTTCTGTCACCATGGGCTGCTGTGGTGAACGAGAAAAGTTTGGTGATTTGCGGGTCGAGCAGAAATGGGAATACATTGTACGCTGCCCGCCACGCCAAGCCCTCCTCGACCTGACTGCCTGTCTGCTGACTGCTGTAACAGAATCTCGATGATTTCAAAGCCAGATCGTGCTGGACAGGCTTTGCCTACAGCTACCTGTGGTTCATGCTCTTCGTCTCCGTCTCTGTCTATGCTGTCGATACCTTCACTGCAATCAATCTTCTCGCTTTCGACAGATGGGCTGGTCGGATCGAACCGGCGATTCCGCTCCGCATCTCACGCTGGATCTTTGCCGGCTGCATCATTTTGTCTTTTGTCCTCCTTATCTATCGTTGGATCCGAGCTCTCAAGGTCATCAAGCAGGGCGGTGTTGCCAAGAGTTACCTTGACCCATTGGCCGTCAGACTACAGAGCATTCGAATGGGCGAACGAGGCCGAGGCTGGAAGCGATTCTTGGTCTTTGCCGAACTGACCAAGTCCAAGAAAGGTGCCGACTACGTTGCCCTTTTCTCCTATTTCTCCTTCGAAGCCTGGCTGCGCATCGTCTTTGCCGAGGGGCCTCGACAAGTCATCAATGCCATCACGCTCTACTCAGTCACCAAAACTGACTTGCTGCCCGAAGGCAAGCACAGTGCAACCGATGGTAATTCCAAATTCGGCCAGTTCTGGGTCAACGTCGGCTTGCTGGCCGACCAAGATCGACTTCAAGCCGTTGTGCTCTTTGGCATGCTTTGGACCCTCGTCATCTGGATCTTTGCCGCCATCTGCCTGGCCCTCTCCGTCGTCCTCTACCTGCTCTTCCTCTGGCATCACATCCCCAGTGGCGACGGTGGTCTTGCCAGCTATTGTCGCATTAAGATTAACCGCCGTATGGAAAGGATCGTCAAGGTCAAGGTTGACAAAGCCTTGAAGCAGGAAAATGAAATTCGGGCCAGACAAGAGGCAAAGGCTGCCCGCGACGGGTTCGAATTGAAGAAGCAGCCCACTCTTCCGAGCTTGGACGTCGCCATCGACTCTTTACCTCCGCTGTCACGCCAGACCACATCGACAACACTACCAGAGTACTCCTCGCGACCAGGCTCGGCAGGAAACGACTTGGACAGCCCGCCCCCAATGCCTTCGCTCCCGCAAACTGCCCCGGCCGAGAGCTACTATCACTCGAAAACCCGTGGGTCAGATACGTCTTGGTCAAGCTATGCATCCAATGCACCGCTGATGCACCAAGCTGCCGACATGGCCTCCTCCCCCCCTGGAAGTGCTGCGAACCCATACACGGCCCCGGGTGCATGGAATGCCCGTCCGCCGCCACCGTCTCGCAGCATGACGGCCATGTCGGCTATGTCTGGGCCTTCACCCATGCGACCTCCTACTGCTCAGTCTGGCCGCAACACTCCGCGTGCCTACCCCCATGAGCCCCTTGCTCGACCCGGCACTACAATTAACAATGGTCCGTCAAGAGCAGCCTCAAATGGTAGCGACAACTCAACATACCACGCCGGAGCAGCATTACCGAGAGGCATGCCACCACGGACAGGATCTTGGGATCAGCAAGCCGACAACCAAGCTCGCCGAACTCCTGTGCAGACCGGCAATCCATACTTCCCTCCCATCCTGGAGACTGACAGCGGTCGAAGCTCTCCAATGCCAAACTCGGCAGCACCGCCTCGTAATCACACCCCATTCTCCGGCCCCCCTCGAGCACACCCCCCTCGATCCTATACACCAGCAGGACCGCCTCCTAGATCATCTAGTGCTGCTGGACCGCTTCCTGATCCATCCTTTACACCAAGGGGCCCGCCTCCTAGGTCATACACTGCAGGCGCGCTTCCTGACCGATCATTCACACCAGCAGCACCACTGCTCAGGTCGCTCACTGCGGCGCCACCGCCTTCTAACCGATCCATGACTCCGGTCGGACCACCTCCCAGGTCATTCTCTGCAGGGGTAGCGCCTCCTAATCGATCCTTGACACCTTCAGCTTCTCGGCCCGACCAAGCCACGCTTCCACAACTCGACACCTACGACACCTACGACACCTACGACACCCTTCTCGACAGCTACCGGACTACGACACCAGAGCCCCTTTCTACCACGGCCACTCATTCTGGACGGCAAGCAACGCAAGACTCTAATTCTCAGGGCCTGTCTTCATCCCGTCGGCCTGCGGCCCAGCGACAAGGAACGGACGGCAGCAGCGAGGTGGATGACATCCTGAGACATTATTGAAATCCATTGCATGACATGATGATGATACCTTTGTACAAATAAAGAATGGATGCCGCCCTACGCGGTCTATGTTACCTACAGTCTCTTTCTCTTTCTCTCGCCCGTTTTATGTTGTTTCTGCTCGTACAGATAATTATGCCTTTTCAGATATGTCACAGTAGACCAACCCACCAACTACTACAAGTAAGCACAAAAAATCCAAGAAGTGATATGATATATATGAAGTGACATGATGAAGAATTGATTGAGCTAAGAGCTGGTTTCTAGCTGCTTATGCATACACACAGTACTGTACTGTACTGTAGAAATAAACGTATTGAGATTATACATCATTCAAGTTACCCCCTCCCACCGCCCCCCCTGTGTTTGACTGTGCCTCCAAGCCTTTGATTGCTTCTGAAGAAATTCAAGTTCTGGCGTGGGGACACCTGTCATGGTATTCTTCTGCTCCTGGTCCTGGTGATCAGGAACAGGAGCTAGATGCACATGTTGAGGAGCAGTCAACATCAAGCCGGCAAAGGCAGCAGCGGGGAGAGCAGCCATAGTCATGCTGGGTGTGGTGGTGGTGGTAGTATTGATGGTCTTGGATCCGGATCCGGATCCGGATCCAGCTCCGGCTTGGAGGCGCTGTTGCAGCACTCGAGTGGCATACCGCGGCAGCCAGACGCGGCCGCCGAGGACGAAACTCCAAGTAAGTAGCAGCAAGGCGCCGGCCTGGTGCATGCTGGCCAGGGGCGTGGGCACCAGGTAGAGAAGCGTGCTGATGCCGAGGGCGACTTGCAGCCAGGCAAAGCCGACGACTCCGTGGACGGCGCGCTTGGCGGCGCGTGGTAGGAGCTGCTGCATCGTGGGCGAAAATCTTGTGTATGCCCACAGCGCGTGCGCGTAGGTGAAGACGGTGGTGGCGAGGATGCGGTGGTCGAGTTGCACGAGCGACGGGTTCTCGCACATGTTGCGCCACAACAGGTCGGCGTGGTTGCCGTGCGCGTCCGCGGGCACGTGGCTGTACCACTTGTCCAGCAGCTCCGACTTGGGCGGCGTGAGCCCAAGGCCCATGAAGGGGAATTCGTTGTAGATCAGCCCCGCGTCGAGGCCGGCGACGAGGGCGCCGGACATGGCGGTCGTGAAGACGAGGGCACAGAAGAGCGTAGTGAGCAGGCGGAAGGGCCGGAGAGCGGGTTGGGCCAGCGCGGAGAGCGTTGACCGCGCCGTGGCCGCGGGCAGCGAGAGCAAGCGGTTGGTGCGCAGGATGCTGAGGCCCGAGTGTAGCATGGTCAGGTAGACGACGAATGCGGCGCCCAGGTGGGCCGTCAGCCGGTATTGCGACACGCGCGGGTGAGAGCCGGGCGCGAACAGGTCGTCCTTGAGGCCCGACTTGACCATCCACCAGCCCAGAAAGCCCTGGAAGCCGATCATGCCCGTGATCGTCAGCAGGCGCACACCCATCCGTTTCGACACCTGTCCGCGCGCGACCAAGTAGATGGCGGGCAGGACGAAGCCGATGCCAATGGCCCGTCCCCAGAGCCGGTGAATCCACTCCATCCAGTAGATCGACTTGAACTCCTCCAGCGTCATGCGGCTGTTGAGCACTTGGAATTCCGGTGATGACTGGTACTTGCCAAACTCGCGCTCCCAGTCTTCTTGGCTCATCGGCGGCAGTGATCCGGTCACGGGCCGCCATTCTGTGATCGAGAGGCCCGATTCAGTGAGCCGGGTCAGGCCTCCAAAGACGACGATGCCGAACACCGAAGCCGCGCTGAAAAGGAGAAAATAGGCCACACTGTTGGATGACGTGGTCGGCCAGCGGGACCGGCGGCGCGGCGACGAGGCTTTTGTAGCAGTCGCTGTTGACGTCGCGCGTGTGGCGGTGAGTGTGGCGGTGAGTGTGGCGGTGAATGTGCGGCCAATGGTTCTGACACTTGCACGACCCAAGATCGACGTACCCGGGGTTATTCTCCATGTCGACAAAGGCCGGGACGATGATGACGACGACGTCGTCGTCGCCGATGTCGACGTCGACACTTTTCGGAATGTGGCGTGAGCTTCACATTGCAAGTGGTGAGATCGGAACAACGGGCATTTGATGGGAAATAGGCGCGGGCAGAGACGTGGTGCAGCCTCTCGCAGCGCCCGCGTCAAGCTGGCGGCCGCTGACATGGCGCTACTCGCGTGTCGAGGATGCCTCGTGCTGTTCTTGTACGGAATCGTCGTCTTCTCGGAAGAGGCGTGGAGTGATAGGGTTGTAACCCTAGTGGATAACAAGTTACTTCTTTGGGTCTAGCAGCTCTTGGCAGTTTTCGACTTCAAGCCCCAGTAGACCATTCTCTCTGCATATAGCCTCGGACTGTCATTGTGCATGCTCTATTCAGTCTCAGTCTTAGTCTTAGTCTCAGAAGCTGTCCGTTCTGTACTCCATACACCAACCGTGCCATGCATAGCTCAATCTATACCGATTTCAAGCTAGTGGCTCCTTCAGCTTGTGTACTCCTTGCCATTGCGCAGTCGCCCTCCATAAAGAATCTTCGGAGCCGTAGCCGGAGCCGGACAAGCCGGACAAGCTTCGTCTTGACTCTTAGCGTCCTCGTCCACGGTCTCGTCGTCATCTTTGATGGCAGTCTTTGTCTCGCTCTCCCTCGTGACGCTGGAAGAACTAGCTTCAGTCTCGCTTCCGGCCGCAGTGCCATTCTCTTGGTCAGTGGTCTCACCCGCATTGAACCGCATCTCGCGCAGCATTTGCCAGACTGCTCGCTCATGTTCCGTGTATGCGCCTCGCCTCCCTAGTTCTTCCGCGAATGTAAGCTGCGCAGGAGTCATCTCTGCCCAAGTCAGGCCTTCCAACTTCTCTATCATCAGCTCAGCGTAAGCGTCATTGGAGGCATCTAGAAGTGCTTGCCACAGGTCGTTGCCCTGCGGTGCTGGTTGTTCAACATTTGGCTCGCTGGGGTAGAAGCCGTAGACCAGATTTGGGACAATGAAAGTTAAGTCGTCAAAGCCAGTAAATGAGGGGACATCATTGTTGAGGTCATGTCCGCCATTGCCCCATACCAGAGTCTCGTCATCGCCGTAGTACTCCTCCATGTCGACGGTCTCCGACTCACCATGATCTTCTATCGCACTTGTTAGCTCGTTGTACTCTCGAGTTTGGTGACTGCGGAGAGATCCTGCTGCCTGATGTGCCTCGAAGAAGCCTCCCGTCTTGGTCTGACCTTGGTTTTGAAGTTGAACATGACTGAAGCCTGGATGATGAGCACCACCAGCACGGCCAGCTGCGTGTGTCGACATGTCTGGCCCATGCATCCACTGTGCGGCAGGATCTTCGTTCTCCATGCAATGAACTCGCTCATTGGTTTCAAAGACCCCGGTAACATTTCTCCTATGATGTGGCAAGATTTCATGTCTTCTTAAATCGTGTGACATGCTTTCTAGTCTGTTAATCAGGCCATGGGTGGTGAACGAAGGCCGTCCGTAATTGTACCCTTCTGATGACCGCTCTCTATTCTGGGCATATCCTGTGGACGGAGCTGCTGCAGCTCTCTGGACGTTGGAGCGCCAGTGATACTCTGGGTTGTAAACGTACGGCTGAATTTCCTTGCCATCCCACTTTGAAAAGCGCTTGGGTGCTATTTCTTCCTGTGTGACGGTTCTGGTATTTCCAAACTCAGATGTGTCGACTGTAGTTGTTGGTGCCTGGTTGTTGGAGCGCGAGTGATCTTCTGAATTGTAAACGATGGGCCGAACCTCCTTACCATCCCACTTTGAAGGACGTCGGGGAGCTTGTTCTTCCTGTGTGACGGCTGCGTTGTTACTAGACTCAGATGTCCCAAGTGTTGCAGGCTTCTGGTCGTTGGAACGCGACTGCTGCTGTGGATTGTACACATACCCTCGGATTTCCTTCCCATCCCATTTTGAAAATCGTCGTGGAGCTTGTTCTCCCTGTGTGATAGCTCTATTGTTACCCAATTCCGCCAGCGCTGGAGGCATCTGCACATTCGACTGACCATATTCGGTCGGTTCATATTGAAGCGTCTCAGCTGGGAACAGCTGTGGGTGCGACTGTGTAGCCGGGTGGTAATACCAATTGGCTCCAGGGCGCCAAGTCTGAAGACCGGCACCACGTTGCTCACCTGTATTTGCTACATTTGCTGCATACATAGTATCCTAGACATTTGTCAGCTTCTTCATCAGTATGTTTGACACTTTTCTTTTCTTCACTTACCTCTGGACCCTCTTGTCTCTGAGCCTTGACCTTTTCTTTCTCTTCTGTAACAGAACCTTCTGCCTGTTTTCTCTTCCTTCCACCCTGGCCATCAGCAGACATGACCATCTCCACCACCCCATTCGGAACGACTAACTTGTCATCGGCATACCCTACAAACTGCACACTCCAACTACCCTGGCCACCAGCCTTGTCCCTTCTCTCCAAGTAGCAGAGCTTGAACCCTTCGTGTGTGCCAACACCATTCCACTCCCAGACATATGGCTCCCCGCCCTCCTCTGGTGGATTTGCTGCGTCATATTCCTCGCGACTCAATCTCTCCACAACACAAGCACGACAGATTTGACTAGCACAAGTGTGACATTTGTACACTTCACCACCTGAATGAGTGTTCTTGGACTTGCACTGGTCACACTGAATAGTGCCAATAGTCTTGATGAGGAAACGAGTGTGGAAGCGCGGCCCAAAGAGCTTACTGTCAATCCCATAAAGGCGCGTCATCAAGAAAGCTTCGTTGGCCTCAAAGGAGCGATAGTTCGCCAGACGGCGGTCATTGATGCCCGTGGGATCATTGCAGTCAGCCAAGTTCGGGAGAGCTGGTTGTTTGACAGTTGGAAAGGCAGGTCCAGTGAAGTCGAGGCGGTACCTAGTCTTCACCATGACTACCAACCGGTTGCCACCCGGGGAATCACTGGTAGCACTCTGGCTATCTGACTTGTAGGCTCCCAGACCAAGTGGATCATGAGTTGCATTCAATGTTGTGGTAACAGTCCCACTATGTGAATTGTCATCACCAGACTTGTTAACCTCTAAATCGAACTCAGGAGAAGTTTCGGCCAACTGATGCTCTTGATTACTTCCCAGACCTTCACGAGAAGACTGGTCATGGGACACAAGCTGGGTCTGGCCAAGGTGGGAGGAAGCCGACTCCATCCCCTCATGAGTAACCTGGGTTGGTGTCCAAGTGACTGTCTGCTCAGAGGTACAGGTAGGAGAAGGAGAGGGGTCCTTGACAGGCCCATCAGTCATGGCTGTGTTGGCCATGGCTGTTTGGTATGCTTGAATCGAGTCTTCTTCATATATTGGCAAATGGGAAAAGGCTTCAGAAGGAAGAGCCTTTCAACTCTGTAAGTAATGTGTCCATTTGACAGAAGGAAGGGAATGGAGCCGTGAGTCACCTCTTGTAAACTTTTCAAGTCAGAGCTGAATGCGAACAGGAGGTGAAGTTGTGTTCCCTTCACGCAAGGGAACTTGACACATCAAGAAAAAGAAAAGGTAGCCTTCCTTCTCTATCAGCCTGGGCCAATGAATAGAGAGGACAGGAGTGCAGTCAATAGGTTCCAATAACCAAGAAACAGTAAGCGGAGGATCAGTGAAAAGAGTGGTAAACGCTGATAATAGAGAAGAGAAGGGAGAAATTCGGAGGTAAACAATTCCTTCATTGTACAAAATCTTTGCCTGTACCTTCGCGTTGCTGGGCAGAACCAACTGTGTCACTACTGAAGGACTCACCACAAGATACAGAGGAAGGTGTACCAGTATTCACTTGCTCTATAGAGGGTTGGAGTTCATTGTGCGATGCTTGTCTTGGCAGAGTATGAAGGGGAGGCCGTAGAAGGTGCTCATACATCATTCGAAAGGGGCATTTCAGGTGAATTTTTCTGGGTTGTCTTTGCTAATGACTTTAGTAGTGACGTCTTTCATAGCATCCATGCCTTTGTCTCTGTTCGTGCCTGGTTGTCGAGGTTTGTTGATGACGTATTCTACTTGCGTGCTAGTAATTCAAGTCAGTATGAAACCTCACTATCAGGCTAAAGAGGTCGGGGGACCCTTAACTCACGGACTTCCTCCACCACCCCAGACTCGATACCCACCACTTCAGCAGCTGTCTCTTTCTCTTTCTCCTTCACCTGATCATCCTTCATAAACGGGAAAGCAAGAACCTCTCTAATGGTGTAGTTGTTCGTCAAGAACATCACCAGTCTGTCAATTCCCATACCCCAGCCGCCCGTGGGTGGCAGGCCAAACTCCAAGCTGGTGCAGAAATTTTCATCGATGAGCTGTGCCTCGTCGTCGCCCTGATCCTTCTGCCTCGCCTGCTCCTCGAAACGTAGACGCTGATCGAAGGGATCGTTCAACTCGGTATATGCGTTGGCAATTTCCTTCTTGCCGACAAATGCCTCAAAGCGCTCGCATATGCCGGGCTGGCTGCGGTGGTATTTTGCCAGTGGCGACATCATTTGAGGGTGACCCATGATGAAGGTTGGGTTTATACACTTTTCTTCGATGAAATCGCCCACGAGCTTGTCAATCATCCGCGCATTTGTCTCAGGTGGTGGGCAAACAATGTTGTGCTTCTTCAAAACCTTCTTCAAAAACTCGTTTGTCTCGCCTGTGTGCAGCTTATCACCGGGAGGGAATTTCTCACCCGTTGCCTTCTCCAGCTCCGGGATCATTTCGACCCGAGCCCATGGCGCTTCCCAGTTGATATCGTAGGACTCGCCCTTTTGCGTAGTGAACTTAGTCTTGTAGCCGCCGGTGATTTCCTTGACCAGGCCCGAAACGAGCTCTTCTGTGCGCTTCATGACATCGTACATGTCGGCATAGGCCTCGTAGAACTCACACGTCGTGAATTCCGGGTTGTGCGTGAGATCAGCGCCTTCGTTACGGAACTGCTTGCCGAGTTCGTACACTCTCTCAATGCCGCCAACGACCAACATCTTAAGGTAGAGCTCAGGGGCTATACGCATGAATAGGTTAGTGTCGTACTCATTGATGTGAGTCACAAAGGGCTTGGCAGTTGCACCACCAGCGATGACGTTCATCATAGGCGTCTCGACTTCGATGAAGCCGTTGGAGTCAAAGTAGTTGCGGATGTAAGAAACAATCTTGGCGCGGGTGATGAGGATGCTGCGTGACTTGTCGTTCATGATCAGATCGAGGTACCTCTGGCGGAATCTGGTCTCGACATCTTGGAGGCCGAAGTGCTCAGAGGGGATTTGATGCAGACAGGGAGTCAGGAGGATGACTTGATTAGCAAAAACCGACAGCTCGCCCTCGTTTGGACGGTTCTTTGGCGCTGTGCGGCCGGGGTAGCCGACAACACCAATGATATCTCCTCGCCGGATGACCTCGTGCTGACTCTCGAAGGGCACGTCGCCCCGTGCCTCCTGTGCCTGGCACATGATCTGCACTTTGACGCCATTGGCTCTGATGTCGTAGAAAACCAGCTTCGAGCCCGACTCTCTCTTCACATACACACGCCCCGCGACTCTGATTTCGGTCTCCTTCTCGTTCTCTCCTGGCTTGAAGTGGTTGTATTTGGTCACAAACTCACGCAGGTCGGTGTTTATCTGGAACTTGTGGGGGTATGGATTGGGCTCCTTGGTCTCTCGCAGTCGGTTTATGCGGCCGCTTCTGATTTCAAAGTATTGCTGGGCAGAGTTAGCAGGACTTTGTTGTGCACTTGATAAGCTTTGCCGGGGAACTTACGTTGGGGTTGAGATTGCTCTCGTCAATCTCATCATTGGCCTTCTTTTTCGGTGCTTGCTTGGGCGGTGCAGCTGCAGCCTTTGCAGCCTTCTTAGCTTCCTGTTCGCGTAGTTTGATTCTCTTCTTCAGCTCTGACTTGGATACTCGTTCGCCGGTGACTTCGTCCAAGTGCAGGTTGGCAGTGTCCTGCGTCACTCCATTGACATCCGCCATACCTAGAAGTGCAACAGCAAAGCAGTGGCAATTTGCCAGAATAAGTATAACAGTTGTCACAGCAGTCACCAGTCACACCATGAACAGTCATAAATTGTCGTGCAGTACGGCAGACCTGCGCGAGTCATGATTTTTGATATGGTCTGTGTGCGCGAGTCATGATTACTTAAGCGAGTCCTTATTACTAAGCTGCCCAAGAACAGAAGCGAAAAGAGCAAGCAGGGAATGAAGTCCAAAGACTTAGTCCTAGATAGGAAAGGGCGGATCTTCTTTGTTGATTGCACGACTAGCCGCGGCTCTTATTTAGCTAACACCTTCAGAGCTGTAGCTACGGCAGTGCCCCAGATGGCGCCCTGAAACAGCCAGAATGCACCTCCTACATACCGACCATTTCCGTGAGGCTTGTTGCTCATAATATATCCATACGCGAACAAGACACGGCTGATAATCCAGCCAACGCCCAAGTAAGCAACTGCTCTTGGGTACGAGAGACCTCCCACTAGCATCGTGAGCATTGTCTGCGGCATGTTCTCCAGAAATTGAGCATGGGCTCGTTGGGCACAATTGAATTTGTACGCATCCTTCGACTTCTCTGCCTGTTCGGCCGTCGCGTATGGGTTGGGATCTGCACAGCAGGTTAGAGTCGGTCCATGGCCAAGGTGGCTTGAGGGGTTCCTGTACATGGGATCCTAGCAGGCTTCCGCAGTGACCCTACTACCATGCCATGCCCAAAGGATAGAACTGGAATCACTCCAAGACTGAGGAGGATGACGTAGCTTAACGGCTTCAGCTTTTCCGAAATTTTCACCGGGTCCAGTTTCAGCAGGGCCTTACCCATAGTCCTGGGGAACGCTAAAAGCGTAACTCATCGTAGCTTGGCCCGATCCTGGAGGTTTCACTTCAACGGTTCAGTCGAGAATGCAGCACAATGGAGACGGAGAAGATTGGGGAAGCAAGTGGGCATCGTTCATATACTTTGGCAAGTCGGAGCGAAATTTGGCCGAAGGCCCACGCCATTTCACGTCTGCCTTGGAAGTCAACCGGAGATGAGACAGAAGTGAATACGGTGGTAAAAGCTGCAGTGGTACTCTAAACGACAAAATATGCCAACGTTTACGGTTCCTGTCGACACGCACATGTTTCGAGACTGGAGATAGAAGAAGTATTAACATCACAAATTCAAGCCGATTGCATCATACTGGTGCATTGGTTCTTGGAAAGCACTAGCCAATCCGGAGTTAGCCAGCGGTCTAGGCTGCAAAGACAGAATGGCCACTCATTACAGTATTATTGGGTTACCTGATTAAACATGGAAGTGGGTGCAACACTGTGATCTGTCTATTGTTCACTTTGGCACCAAGTTTCTCTCTTTTGTTTTTCTCTATTACCCGACCTGGTGACTTTCAAATACACGACCAGAGAGGATGTGGAGTTTGACATTGCTCGCTGCCTCATCACATGATGATCTCATTGGAGACATCCCGCTTCAACTCCTTGTAGGGCAAGCAGATGCAATTCTGCACCCTTACCTCGTCTCCAACGCCAGTCTCCTTGCCCAAGATAGTGATGGCCTGAACCTTTACCCCGTTCTTGATTATACTAGTAGTGTGACTGCCGACTGGAGTTGGCGTGCCCTCTACACGTGCCCAGGCGCCGACTCGACTGTTCCAACCAATAATCGAGTAGAGCACACATGCATCGTGCTTGATCTCGGCATCCTCGAGAACAATAGACTCCTTAATACGAGCACCTGGTCCCACCACAACCCTGGGGCCGATCGACACATTCGGACCAAGCTTGGCTGTCGGATCGACTTCGGCTGTCGGGTGAATGAAGACAGGAGGAACGATGGTAGCAGATGGCTTGGCGAGCTCCTCAGATTGCTGCTGAAATGCCTTCTGCAAATACAGGGCGTTTGCTGGAATAGCAGAACCAGCAGTCTTGATTTGCCGCCAGAAGTCTTTGGTCTCGAGGACGAAGAAGCGATTGCTGTCTGCCAGCTCTGAGAGGATATCTTGCTCCAAGCGGAGGACCTCGCTCTTCTCCAGCTCCTCATCGTCAGCAACGAAAGACTGATCCAGGTTCTCAGATGAAGGATAGCTGATCATGCGTGGACGCTCAGCTCTGCGTTTGATCGCCGTCCTAATTGCAGGAAAGATGCTTTCGGTGGCGAAGAGGTAGACGCCACAATTGATGAGGTTGGAGATCTGACTCTCGGGCTTCTCAACATAGTGCAGCACTCGTTTAGTGTGCGCATCTGAAACGATGCATCCAAAATTCGTGGCATCGTTGGTAACCCTAGTGCCAAGAATGACCGCTTCTGCGTCCTTCTCCTGGAACAGTCGGAGCATCTGCTCCAGAGGGAAAGAGCTGCACACGTCGGCGTTGAGAACGAAGAACTGATCTGGTTTGCCCTTCAGAATAGCATCTCGGAAGTGGTAGAGACCACCTGCAGTACCGAGAGCCTTGTATTCTCTCAAGTAAGTGACCTTGAGTTGGGGGAATTCTTTAGTGGAGTCCTTGATGAACTCTTTGAAAACGCTTTCGTCGTAGTAGCCAATGAGAATGACTTCCTTGATCCCTTTGACCTTTGCTACGGCCTGCAAGCAGTGCCAGATGATGGGATGACCGGCAACTTCGAAAAGGGGCTGAAGGAGCAGTTAGGTCGGCGTGTTCTTGGCAAGGTCCGGCTTACCTTTGGAAGATCAAGACTGAGTGGCCTAAATCGTGTGCCTCTGGATGGTCCTCCAACCTGATCACATTAGCTTCATCCTGTTCTTTCCTCGGTATAATTTACCAGAATGACCGCCTTGGTCAATGGATTGGAGGATCCAGAGGCTGAGCGCTTGCCGCTAGTCGGCACCCTCAACATGGCTTCTAGTGTTCAATGGAGATCTGAGGGTCTTCAAAGAATGTTCGGTATTAGAAATAATTGTCAAGAAATTCAAAAGAACAGAGTGTCAACGAGAATGATAATACCTCGAAATTGCGAGTTTAAGACCACGTGGTTTTCCTTGACCCCTTGGAAAGATTTCAAAAATTGACATTTGAACTTCTTGGCGCAGAGATGTCACATGACAGCATGGGTAGTTTGACAGGTCTTGCAGAGGCATCGAGCAAGCTGAACTCTATCTTCTGCCGGCTTTAAATTGGGCCTTGCTCCTCACAAGTACTGTACAGCTAGAGAAGTCAGTGTGCTATCTCAAGGTAGCTACAGTAAGATCCAAACAACACGCCAACTAAGGCGACACTTTGACACTTTCCACATTTGCTCGTTGAACCAAACAGTTATGTTCTTCTTCCCGCTCCTCGGTCATACAGCTATTCCCAAAACCGCCATCCCCTTTGTGGACACATTGCGACTTTCTCCCGTGAGACGCTAAGACAGAAGAGAAGAGGGTCACGCTTTCTAAATTACATTTCACCTTGGTATCTCGGAAACCGTATGGTCCTGGTAACAATTCCTGAGTCCCAGCGAGTTGTAATTACTCTATTTTCGAACAATTACTGTACCTTTAGCATTGTATTTAGCTACAATAACTTCTGATCATCCCTGAGCTGGCTAGATCCCAGCAAAATTGCCCTGAAACAATACTCCTTCAGATGCCACCGTTGGTCCACGGAATTCAGACCCACCTTGTCGTATATTTACTGATGCACCGTTCTGCTGCTGCACTGGATGGTCCCGACTTTCGTCGGAACTCTTCTCAACACCGCGCCCCTGTCGGAGAAATGCTTTGGTGCAAGCAGCCGCGGTGACAGCAGCATACTTCTGCCACTTCTTATACCTCTGCATAGTCGCACACGCCCTTGATGATCACAGTGGGAAATGTGTCCCACGCTCCGCGGCCTCCATCTCAAATCCAATTACTTTTTGCCGGGTCGCAAGTTCGTCTCGTCGCGGCATCTGGCTGATTTCATCACGAGATCTCCTGAAGCCACCAAACCAAAGTGAAGAAGAGGCTTCGTGATCGGTTGTGCCCGCTCCACGCTCTGGAGGCCCACTTGTACTTCTGTGATCCGCTCTCTCAATACTGCCCTCTTCATATCGCATTTAAGCAGTGTGCAATCTGACGAGAGCGCATCGTTGCAGACAGGGTCGGCATCATCAACGCACATATCGCATATCGTACATTCACCGGGATTTTGATGTTTATGGCGGTAAGTCAGCGGAAATAGATAATCGTGTTGGATGCCTAGATATTTCCACTCTTCGAAGCCGGGCTTGCTGCAAATCTCGGCAATATTCTCAGTAATACGACTACTCATCTCCGTGCGCCCACGCCATCCTTGGATCTTATGCAAAAATCCGCGAAGTTCGAGATTTAGTCGTCCCAGGTTGTCCTCTAGCGTATCTTTCCGCTCGACTCGATCGGGCAATTGACGACCGAAGTCAGTTTGAACCACACCCTGTGCTGATGATGACGTCGCCCAAGAGAATATCGGAATTCGCATCTTCGTCCGAGGGGCTCCTCCACCGACCCCTACTATTAACCCTAGCCGGATAGAGGGGAAGCTTGGCCGAAAGCTTGCTGCCGACTGTCGCCGAGGCTGCCTTTCCCATTCCTGGCATATACGCCAATCCCTCTGATCCTCAATATCAGAACTCTACCGATGTTGACCCGGGAAACCAGTGACTGGCAAATCTGTATTTGGACGATGTGCTCTGCAGTAGCTAGTATTATAGGAGACAGCGATATCCGAAGGACCCTACACAGTCACTGATGCCTGGTTAGTTTCATACAGATATTGCAAGCACAAGTCAATTCTCCGTTTTTGCCAGACACAGACTACTCGGATTTTCTCGTTGACCAGCTTCAAGATGTTATAGATGTCTGCAATAACACTGTGATTCCCGTAATCAGTACTCGCCCACTATTCAGGTATAATATGGCGCCAAGTCAGACCTATCAATCTTTTGGTAACAGTACTACTTCTATACTTCTGACCTCTATGATCACTACTTCAACTTGTACTGGTCAGGTTGTTAGTGCTTCAGTGTAAAAGCGTACCTTAGAGTACGTGATATCCCCTGTAGAGTACATGAATCTACAACTGTAGAGAAACAACAAAGTTCTGGATGTAATACTGTGATGGCGAACAATGGGGTATCCAGCTGAGTGGATACAAGCGAGGCTCAAGAGGGGATCTGATCACAGTGATAATACTAGCACCGGAAACCCACCAACTAATCAATGAACTTGACAACACTCAGGGGAGTGTTGCTGGGTAGTGTTGGAATATGGCTCAACAAAGCCTATTCTTGGAACAACCAGTAATATTCGCTGCAAATACTTAAGTTGCTATCAGCAAAAGGATCTTAAAAATGCGCATAAGATTGGCCGCCTTTTTGCTATTCCAACAGGTAGGAACAAAGGAGGAACAACTGATGTAGAAACATCTGTAGAGATTGAATCAAAGATCTCTGTCTGCAAACTTCTGTGTACTGAAAATATCCCAGCTGCTGGGCTTGAACTTGAAAAACATGTGCTTGTGTCTTGAATCCTGTGTTCTTGTGATGCTTGACTTCCGCTCCTTGATTGCCCTTTTTGGAGTGCTGCATTCCCCGCCAAGACTTTCTCTTTCCGCCGCAAACCACTACCTTCCCGTCCACTTTAAGCCCACCACTTAGCTCTGACTCGCCTCTCTTGCACCTTGCGACACGAAAGGGGGCCAGCGCATCCCCGCCGTGACAACACCAATGCTAGAAATCAGTAAAGATGCGGAGCAGGTAGTGTTATAACACTAACAACCACTGTATCTACAACAAGCAATTCAGTCTCGGAAGTACTAGGGCCTACAGCGACCTAAGCAGGCATTGATGCTATATATAATAATTACACCGAGGCCAAATCTAGCGATGATTACTACAACTTTGCCATTGCGCAGCATTACACTTAGAACAACATACTAGGGCCTAACAGTACTAACTGCTCTACAATGTTTCAAGTGTAATAATATTACTGTATTAGTGTAGCGTCGAGTAGCTTATTATCTTCTTCTACAACTAGTACCTCTACATCATCAGTTACAGCACCAGGGCCGACACAGTCTGGGATCATAAGTAACTACAACCTATTCGCGGAAGCCAAAAGTAGCGATAATTACTATGACTGCGCGTAAGCCTAAGGCATCATATAAGCATAACTCTACTACTAGAACCTGATCTTAGGACCTAGTAGAGCCAATTATTCCACCTAATTCTAAGCTAATGAATACTATTGTGTTGGGGTCTTAGGTTCTACCACTGTTCCTGTTTCGCCTACAACCACTACATCGAAGAGTCCACTGGGTCTAGCACAGAGCAACAAGTTAGGAAATGTGGCAGAACTGGAACGAGACGCTAGTACCCTTGGCATGTTTAGGAATATCATACTAAGTTAGTATTGT
Source organism: Chaetothyriales sp. CBS 134916 (assembly GCA_003709845.1). Lineage (NCBI taxonomy): Eukaryota > Fungi > Ascomycota > Eurotiomycetes > Chaetothyriales > Domatiomycetaceae > Domatiomyces > Domatiomyces globalis. Next base: position 78,824 of record QQXO01000053.1, read on the forward strand.
TGGAGATTTATGATCATGTTGATGGAATGGGCTTTGAAATACAAGTCCTAAGTAGTCTGGGCGAGGGATTGTTTGTAATACCTTCCCAATGTTAATGGCATACTCGCTATGGCCTCCGGCCCGGGTTTGAATCCGTGCAGTACAGGTCATCGTGTTCATTTCCCTAGCTTTCCTAATTTCATCTTCGGAAGTATCACGTTTTGAGATTGGGCAATGAAATGATACGAGCAAGGGTCAAAAAAATAAAAATAAAATGAATGATCGCTAGTACGCTTCGCTCACATGTCAAACAATGAATCTGTTGAGCTTCAATGTCAAAAAGTCATGACCCATTCCGTCACCAGCAACAACGAATGGCGCAACTAAAAGTCTGCTTCTTAACCAAAGTGCTGGCGTGGCCTTCTGCAACCTTCCCTTGCTATCCCCTGCCCATCACCAAACTTGAGTGGCTACAGCGCTTGACTGCCAACCCTCTCACGGAAGCCGAGACTGCTTGTTCTGCCACCCACGGGGACGGGTAACAAGCTCATTCTCTTTGCCCTTGGACTGGCCATCTGGCTGCCTGGTCTGGTGATTGTCTTTCTAGACAAGGGCGATGAGCCAGGATCTGTAATCTGATCATGATTTTCATCAAGGTCATCATCTGGACTGTGGTCGTGGTCGTGTGAAGTCTTGCTGCGGTTCTCATGGTCATCGACATCTGTCTGTGGAAGAGAGAGCTCGTGGAAGTGGTGAGACTTGGGCTCCAATCTCGAATTGAGGGAAGAGACCCGCGGTGAAATGGACGGGTGTGGTGTTCGACTAAGCGATGAAGGTAGTGGAGGAGTGGCATTTGTTGGGGTGGACTTGGACTGGTTGTTGTGCATGGCCATAGACGAGGGAGAACGGATCAGACCATGTTGATGTGCGATGGGATTCCGACCGCGGTGATGTGGTACAGGATCTAGCAGTCCTCCAGACCGTGAGGGCGACGGTTCGGCGATCCGTTCGGCAAAGGAGCGGTACTGCGGATGATGGTCTTTCTGAGCGGTGGGAGGAGTTGGCAGCTGTGCTGGTGAGGGTGAAGAAGAAGCTTCGCGTGCAAGAGGACTGCGGAGTGGAAGTGCAGTGGAGGAGGAAAAGGACCGAGGCGTCCAGTGTTTTTGGCTAGGTGCCGAGGTACTGCTGCTGACAGATCTGTATTTCGAAGACTCGTCACTTCGAACTGTCGAGATCCATCGAGGTTTATTTGTGAGCGGAGTCGGTATAGGGCGAGCTGTGGGATTGGTTGGCGGGGTGTAGACTCCTTGCCGGTAGACCGAAGGCGGTCCTGGAACTGGCGAGGCAGCTCTACGCGGCAATGCCGATGTTGAATGAGGCAGAGGCGTAACCGCGCGGCGAGACTGTGGCATAAGGGAATTTCTCTTGTTCTGCGAGGAGAGCGGAGGGGGCCGAGATGTAGACGTGCTGCGTGGTTTGGTATATCCGTTCAGCCCATATTTTGGCGTGGGCTTCTGCGATCCATGAGCAGACAAGTCGATCGAAGATGCTGGTGAGCTATCAGGCGTGCCTGCCATTGTGGCGCTGGAGAAGGATCGATCGGCCGAGACAATGCTAGAAATGGATTCTCTAAGCTTGGTATTCTGCTTTGACGAGATAGGCTTCAGCAGATGCTCCAAATCGTCCATGGCGTCAGTGAGATCCCGCATGCGTGATGACAAGTCTTTATGAAGCCTAAGAATTTCTCCGTTGACCGTTAGTCTGTCCTTCAGACCCTTCTGAATGATGGCTAGAACCCTCTGGATAGCGGGGCCGTAGTGCATCTTCTTGGCCTCAAAGCTCTCGACACGTTTTGCCAGTGTGGAAGGGTGGGTTCTCTGGTAGCCTTCGTTGATTCCCTCCTGCACCTTTGCCACGCTTCGCTCAACAGATTCGCACATTTTTTGTGCCTGCCTTCCGGCATTTCGAAAGACGATCACCCACCGGTCTTCGCTCAGCTCGCGCCTAAGGTTCTCGGCTTCTTTGGACAGGTCGCTCCAGTTTTTCTCGAGGCGATTCCGCTTGTCGTCTAACTCTCGACATGCCTCTGGAAAGACATGCTGCGCTCGCGTCTGGAACATGGACAGTCGCATTGGCAGAAAGTCGAGAGAGGCTCGGAGTGGTTGCATGCGTGCGAATAAAGCCAGCAGATTGGAGTCATCAGCCGGGTTTTCAATAATCGGCGAACCAAGCGGCGAGCCCTCGAAGGCAGGTGGAAGGCTGAACCTCGAGTTGGGAGTCTGTCTCTTCTCCTTGGGCTCATCAATAAAGCTCTCGAGTTCGTTTAGGTCAATGGTCCGCGCAGGTCCACTGCCTCCCTTTGTCTGATAGGCCTGATGTCGCTTCTCTTCCATTTCAAAGACCAGTTGGCTCAGACTGTCGAGTTCGGCACCGACTTCCTGCAGTATGGTTGACCATAGCTCTTGCCATTCCATAGCCAACTCGACTTGCTCATGAACCTTCTTCAGCTGTGTTCGTACATTCTCCCACGAATCGAGCACCGTCTCCATGGCCTCTACCACACCCTGCAGATCGTCGGGTTTGACCTCTACGATGTCACGTCTTGACTGGAGCTTCTCGATGGAGACGACATAAACGTTGACGAGATTCTCAAACCGATTCACCGTCTTCTCCGTCTCATCGAGTCCGTCTCGTCCACCGGCTGCGGCCCACTCGACATCTTCATCGGCATCCAAGTTCCCGAGCACTTTCAAGGCTCTTTTGGCCCACAGCAGAATCTGCTCGGCAGCTCCATTGAGAGCCTTGATTGCTTTCTTCGACGAGGACAGGGCGTTGATGCTCGTCAGGAGGGACTCTGGCTGCGGCAGGCTCATCGAGCTCAGGCCAGCGATCTGACTGCCGAAGGAGGCACGGGAGAAGGAGTAGATAGAGTTGGAACGAGAGAGGGTGTCGGGGATGACAAAGGAGCCAGCATCGCTGCTGGGCCCTGACGAAGCCGAGGCAGAGTCTCGAGCACGTTGGACGACAGCACTTGGGGTGGGCACGAGCAGCTGATGGAGGTCAACTTCGCTCTGCGTCTCCACCATCGGCAGGCGGCGAGCTGTGCTCATGCCGGCGACGGAACGGAGGCTGAAGCTGTCGATACCTCAAGGGTGGGGATGGCGAGGACCTTCGAGGTCTGGACTTTCACTCATCGACAATGACATGGACGGACTGGAGCACTAGGAGCGGAGTGTGACGGCACGTGGCGGCTGGGCGAGCGAGGACGCGTTGGGCTAATAGTCAACTAGCTAGTGGAGCAGCGGCCATCAGAGCATCTGCTGTGTCGATTGACAGTGTCCTACTGTTAGTTGGCAGAGCTGGCGGCGGGAGATTGGGCGGCGAGGAAGTGTGAGATTAGCCTTCTGTAAAGGGAGCAAACCAGAGGCTGGTGGAGGCTGCCTGTCAGTTGACGATCGGCGCCTGTTTTGGCCCTTTTAGCGGGGTGTGTTACAGTCAATTGGCGATCCGGCACGCGCCTGTCAAACGCGGCTAGCTCCGATTAGGGGTGCCTACGGGCCCTTCCTACTGCAGTCTTACGTATCTATCATCTGCACAGACCGGGGAGCGCGTTCTGCAGTCGAAGTTTCGGCACCTGCATGGAAGAGCTCATCTCAGTTTGATCCCACAGTACGGTGTAAACATGGGTCTTGATCAGATTCATTGACCGACTGGCCTTGCTTAGAGGAGTGTTGTGGTTCCTTATCTACTCTGCACCACAGCCAGGGATGCCAATTTGTTGAGACATATTTAACACCATACTTATTATTATACAGCCCGACTTCTGCGCTTGTTGATTTTCTGTGACGAGTGGAGACTGTCCAGTCCTCGAAATTTCCTGTCGCATAACGCCTTGGGTCGGTGTCGATTTAAATCACCTCCTCTCTCTCCCAGCCGGTGGCCCTGAGATGCTGAATGCCCTTGGTCGGGTGAGGTTTGCTTTGATCCCTGTATTCCGACACAAACGGATTGGGGTCGCTCCTTTGGTTGAGGTTGCCCAGAGTGTGGTGGATTTCCCGGTGCTTGGCCTCGTCTGCTCGGACGTAGTAGAGCAAGTCTCGCATCGATCGCTTGCCTTCAGCCATCTGCCAATAGTTGATGGCAATTTCGGGCGCCTCCAGCTTCTCCCACTTGGGTAGCTTGCCGCTCTCCAGGTCTTGGATCGCCAGGGTATATGTCTTGGTGGCCTCTTCCTCGAGGTAGCCCACAAAGCGATGGCAGGTCTTGGGCGAGATAAGGTAGGCGAGAAAGAAGCCGTTGCTGAATACGCCCTGGGCACCCAATATCATCAACTTCATGAATCTGCCGGGTTCGGCCATCTTTAGGAAGGTCAGCAGATGCATTCGCTCATTATAAGCGTCCTCGAGGAGAGTCTCGATCCTGGCTGCCGTCAGCGGGGCCATTACATGATCTGGTGCAGAACTCGCCATCCATTGTCTCGCTTCATCTTTCGCAGGCTGTGAAAATGGCGGATCATACCGCCCATCATGCCTGGAACGCCAGCCACTGTCTCCAGGAAGATAAACCTGATCAACCATTTTTTCTCGTTCATGGCATATGGCTTCGTGGGATCATGTCGATACCCTGTTGCAAGATCGGTGGCCCATTTCAGCAACCGCACCGTGTTGTATGCTGTCCAGTCGCTCCAATTGCGGACTTCTCTGTGAGCAATGGTGATATTCTTCAGTTGCTCTTCAGTTGCAGCCTGGTGTGGCCATTGAGCCGGGGTCAGCTTGATGTTGGGAAGATTCTTGGTGGGCTCAAAGTATTCAAGCTGAGACCTTGTTGTTGAGAAGCTTCTCTGCAAAGGTTGGATGAATGTGGCGGAACCTCGCAGGGCAAGGCTAGCAGTGGGGCCTGCAAGCCCTCTGCAGAATGCACTCGAAAGGTTAGCAGATAGAGCAGGGCTGAAGACTGCCTTGGTTGGATTCATTGGCGCGGCGTGTGTGACAATTCAGCTGATGGATATCAGAGTGGCAGCTTCGTTGAAGGGAAAATATATATATATACATATCTATATATATAGTATATGAGTCGATCCTGAGCCAAGCTCCAGTCATCGTTAGGAAAGTACAACGGAACGACGCGGGAACACTCTGTGGGATGACTAAGGTGAGCATCAAACCGAGTCATTTACCTTGCAACTTGATTGACTTGTAAGAGGAAGGAAAGACCAAGCACGCGCACAGGACACCGGGACCATTCGGAAGAACAAAGGGGTGACCGCAACCGTATAATCTCGACGGATTTTCATCATCAGCGAAAGCGGCTTCGTTTCTACCGGGAGCAATATCAATAATATTAAAGCGATAAAACTAGGGCCCGATGCTACGGTAATACAGTATTGTCCTCCACCTAAAAAGGGTAGTGTCTCTTTTTTTGGCAAACCGTGTGGCTTGATTAGTAATGCTTTCACTGTAAAATGGGTCATTTGTAACTATTAATAAAAGTCGCAGGCTCTGGAGAAGGACTCTACCTACCCTACTGAATTACTGAATGAGAGGTGTCTATGATAGAGCACACATTACCATCAATTGCATACTCTTCTACCGCATTTAAAAGACCGTTATGTTATACTCTGTTCGTTCGGTCCGTTAATACTTCCGTTGGCATGGCCCTCAGCCTCGTGGTTGCACCTGACCTTCGGGAATACTCGGAGAATCAGAGTCGACAGCAAGGTCACGAGGCACGTAAACCCTAGCCACCGCCAACACATCTGATTTGGGTGCTCAACGCCTCCTTCCGAACTTGGTCTCTGCAAGGCGAGTCAGTAGTGCTTAGAGATTCTGTAGTAGGAGAGTACACCTTCGCCAGCATTTATGGGAATCTCCTTAACCTCTACCTTGACGACATGCGCGTGCTTCGGTCCCTCATTGAGATCCCTCTTCAGCTTCTCCAAGTCAGCCTCATCTCCTTGCGCCTCTCCTTGGACCTAGGAACTGGTTAGACGATGCATCCCACTCATGGTATCGCTTCACCCGCACCTTTCCCTCATTAGTATTTCTGACCCAGCCAGTCAAGCCATATGCATTCGCCTTCGACACAGTGAAGTCTCTAGTATGACTTAGTTGCATTGAGCAAAACCACATCCCAGCAACTTTACCGAAAACAAACACCCTGTACTTTGCCATGAACTAGGAAAGAGACGCGTTTTGCCATGATTGCTCTGGTCTCGGAATGATTGTAAAGGATCATCGACCTTGATAGTTCTACCATCAACAGGTACAGTGGTGCCGTGATTGGTTAAATCGAACGGACTTTTTCCCAGTGGAGAACCAAACAAGCGTTGCGCGCCCGCGGGGAAAGTTAAACATGAAGCCCAACGCGTTTGACGTCTTTCCTAAACAAGAACACAGTGAGCCAAGTGCGCGCAACAGTTTGCATTCTCAAGGATCCAGGACCGGAGATCGTTCGGCAGCGACATTCAATCTCTGAGCTGTCACTGCCATTCTCAGAGCAAAACAATTCGAACTCTCACATGACAGATGAGTAGAGAGCAGCCCGAGGTCAAACCCGAGATCACACGTCGATCATTCGTCGCCCCTTTTGGCGAATCTGTCCTAGGCCCTTAATCTCCGGATACCAGGGATATCTTCAATCCTTGGATCTTTCATTCTTCCGCCTAACACGCGTACACAACCAACTTCTGCCGTCTTTCGAAGCGTAGAGCAAGGCCCCAGGCATATCTTTGCCGCCACAATGTCCAACGACGAACTTGAAGTTTCCTTGAGTCCGAATGTACGTTCAAGTGGAAGTTCGTCTCCGGAACTGCTTGCGACACCGGTGTCCTCGGTCTTCTCCTGCGGGCGATCAGTCTCTGGAGTCTCCTCGTTGTCGGCCAAATCTAGTTCATCAAATATCTCTATAGGTGCGCGCAGTGTGTCGGGATCGAAACGGCGAGGCTATGTCCGAACTCAGGGAGCATCATTTGCTCCTTCGGCACAGAACAGAGAAAGCGTGATGAGTCTTGGCAGCATCGCACACCTCCAGTATTACTTTGCTCGAACGGGCTTGCTGAATGGCAAGGGGGGCCAGATGGCTAAGAAGAAGCTGACTGGAGAGTACGACATTCCTGGACTATCTCTCGGTGGCAACTTGGACCCAGTCGATTCTGCAATTGACGAAGAGGGCCAGTTGATGTGGGAGGCTATGCAAGAAGATGGTGAAACTGTGATGCTTCCTCCCACCGTGTCGACATACAGCCACAGACCACACTACACAACCCCACCTCCGGATCACAAAACTTTGAAGAAAGATCTCGTTGATGCTCTGGAGAACACTTTGCAGGCGCTTGAGTCGTGTGAGAAAGCAAACAGCCAAGAGGATTCGCCCACACAAGGATTCCATGAACTCCAGGGTCTCCAAATCCTTGACACTGCGACGCTAGCCATCAGAGCTGCTCGACTCTACTACACCTTTCATCCACACCCCAAGAGGCTGAACTCGATTCGTTCAGACCAACAATTGCGGAAAGAACTACATTCAGTCATGGAGGTGTTGAAGAAATCTGCAGGTCGGAACTTTGCCGGAGGCTTGCGAGAAGATGAAAGGCTGGATGTGCTGATATGGGTGAGTGAAGTCGGCATGATGATTGACCAAGAGGCCAAGCTAGAGGAAGCAGAGAGGAAAGCACGAAGAGGCTGGTCCTGGATGGATGACTCTAGATGGGGCAAAGATGAAGACGCCAGGCATTTGGACTTCCTCCGGTGGCTTCTGAAGAATACCGACGCCAAAATCGAACTGCAGGATAGCACGACCATAACGACCTTGTCCAGAAAGCTGTCTGACGGACGACTGTTAGACCAAATGCACAATGTCGCTGTCAGGGAGTCCAAACGACACTTCGAGCTAATCGAAAAAACCCACCAGGACATTGCTAAGCCGTACCGCAGGGCTGACAACATCCGATACTGGATCAAAGCCTCGGAGAGGCGATGGGATACCTATCTCAAATTTGATGTGATGGGCGTTGCTAACCTCAGAGACGATTATGCTGTCTGGAACGGCTTTGAGGACGCTATCCGAGTGTGGGCAAGGGCTGTGAGAGCTGAGCTCACCAAAGACTGGGGCGGCGAGGAGGATCGGAAGCTTCATGCCCGTGCAAAGAGCCTGGCTCTTGTCAGTCCACGGAGCACCCCCTCGAAGAGCAAATCGACATCCGCTTCAAAGATGAGCCAGACCCTGGAGAATGAGATAGTGCCTTGATTGACACATCTAATACCCGCGCGCACAGTTATGTCACACTCTATTCAGCATTTTGAGCGAATATGATACCCATATAGTTAAATGAGTTTATCGGCTATTGACAGTTTGTTAGATGAGGGTGGATACTGTCAGTCCTTTCCCTAGTTAAGGTTTAATTACCGTTACTGTACTAGACGGCATTATTGACGAAGCATTCTTGTTCACTACTACTGCGTGTCTGCGTACCTATGCTGGACAGCTTTCTGGTTGACACTGCACAGTGGGTCGGCCATAACTCTCGACCGGTCAACCGTAGACTCATTCGACCACTTACACCGTTCATAAGTGCTTCTGGGACTTCGTCCGAAACCCCTTGTGCATCCCGAGAACGGCCCACGGCCCACGATAGGATTTCAGAGTTACTAATACTCTAATAAAGTCCGAGGTGTGATAGTGATTAGTGATTGGTGCTGATGGGCTTGTCTAATGATCTAACTAACTAGACGACCAAACACGTCAGCTTCGGCTTTACATCTGTTCTCATAAATCCGGTAGGACCGGGAACTCACATCGCGTGTTGTCTCTTCTGTAATAAGTTGGCTTGTTTAAAAGGTGTGTCATAGAACACAAGCAAAGTCAGCAAGTTTTCATTTAGACAGCATGGCTACAACTACACCCGCCAGCGGCGGGGAACTACCACTAGGTCAGCCCAAACCACAGGCTCGAGACCCTACATTCCGCAACTACAGCTCGACTAGCGCCGTCGCATATGCTAGGCACCGCAGCAATGAGTATCCGCAGATCCTCATTGATAAGGTGATCAGCACCCATGTTGCAAACGGCAATGGCCAACTCGGCACACTCGTCGACGTTGGGTGTGGACCGGGAATGGCCACACGCCAAGTTGGCACGCTTTTCGATCATGCCTTTGGATTGGACCCAGGCGTCAGCATGATTGAAACAGCAACAGCGCTAGGTGGGACGACCAGAATCGGAGAGAAGATCAAGTTCGCGATTGCAGCGGCAGAGGAAATTGACGTCAAGCTGAAAGAGTTAGGCGTGGAGGAGGGCACTGTGGATTTAATTACGGCAGCAACGTCAGCACACTGGTTCGACCTGCCCAAGTTCTACGCCGCCGCCAGCCGGATGCTTCGCAGCGGTGGCTCAATCGCCTTTTGGGCGACAGGAAACTGGAAGGCTGCTGGTGCGCAGCTTCCCAACGCCGACAAAGTGCAGCAGATACTTGATGTTTTCACCCAAGAGGTACTGGACCCATACGGACTCCCCGGGAACCGCATGTGCAGTGAGTTATACACCACGATAGACCTCCCCTGGACTTCTAACGTGTCGGGTTTCGATGAAAAGACATTCTACCACAAAATGTGGAACAGAGATGGAGAGTACGATCCAGAACTGCCAAATGGTTTCCTCTGGATGAGGAGCGCAACGTGGGAGCAGTTAGGCCATATGCTGGGGACGATCAGCATGGTGACGAGATGGCGGGAGGCGCATCAAGAGGCATTGCAGAAAGGTGAGGTGGAGGATTGTGTTGAGAAGGTGAAAAGGGAGTTGATGGAGGCGGTCAACGGCGGGAAGAAGGAAGGAGACGAAGGGTGGGTAGGAGTGCTCAAGGGCGGGATGGGAACGACGTTGCTGCTATGGAAGAAGCTTTAGTAGGGATGGAACTCTGACTTGGATCAAGCAACTGGAGGATTAGCGATCTGGGTCGATTCGAAGCCAAGTGGCCGTGAAAATAGAAAGTGGAAGGTCCAGATCCGGTACGTTGATCTCACCTGTAAACGCATTGGGCCCTTCATTTTATTCTGATGCCAGCCTCAACGCGGGGGAGCAAAGGCCCCGACCACGACGCAACAACAAAAGTGGTTCAAGCATCTGCAAGCTTGCCACAGTGTACGGGCGGTCATCTGAGACCAGGGCCATTTCTTGTTGAAGTGGTTTCCACAGCCTTATGTTAGATGTTGTACTGTAAGGATGTGGGCCACCTGCACATGAGGATCAAGGCGTACGTAGTTACACTCACCCCAGCAGTACTCAGCATCAGTCAGAAGGTCGATAACATTGTAGCGTCCACCTGGAACGACGCCCACGAAGTCTGCTGGGATGTAAACCAGACCTTGATGTGAGCTGTGGGGGTCGAGGTTGACAACGATGAGTAGCACATTGTCGCCAAGGCACTTGCCGTAGACTAGCAAGTCCTCGCAATCCGATGTGAAGAATTGGATATTGTCCAGGCGCTGAAAAGCCACATTCTCGGAGCGGATCTGGTTTATTCTTGTGATTAGGTCGCATAAATTACCAACCTGGTTCCAGTCGCGTACGCGGATCTCGTACTTTTCCGAATTAAGGTATTCTTCAGAGTTAGGCACGGCGGTATTTTCGCAAATCTCGAAACCGCTATAGATGCCGTAGCTAGGTGACAATGTCGCGGCAAGCACTAGGCGCATCTTAAAGGCTGGTACGCCGCCGGTTTGTAGAATCCAGGGGAGGATATCCGGTGTGTTGGTAAAGAAGATCGGCCGGAAGTACTCCTGCATACCAGAGTAGCACAGCTCTTGCAAGTAGTCACGAAGTTCGGCTGCGCTATTACGCCAAGTGAAGTAGGTATATGACTGGGTGAAACCCAACTTGGCAAGATGTTTCATCACCTTTGGGCTTGTGAACGCTTCTGACAGGAAGATAACTTCGGGGTGATTCTCATGCACCTTGGCAAGCAACCAGCTCCAGAATGGAAATGGCTTAGTATGGGGATTGTCAACACGGAAAATCTTGACCCGGTGCTGTATCCAGAAGGTTACCACACCTAGTAAAGCTTGCCAGAGACCATCCTGGTCCGGAGTGTCGAAGTTGAGAGCACAGATGTCCTCGTACTTTTTTAGCAAGTTCTCAGCATGCTTGATGGAACCATCAGGCCTGTAATAAAACCAATCTGGGTGCTCCTTCACCCAGGGGTGATCGGGAGAGCACTGGAGGGCAAAGTCCAGAGCCACCTCCAAGCCCTCTTGCGCAGTGGCAGCAACAAACGCATCGAAATCGGCGACGGTACCCAACCCTGGATCCACCTCTGTGTGACCCCCAGCGGCATTTCCAATTGCCCATGGGCATCCAGGATCTTCGGGACCGGCCGTGAGACTGTTGTTCGGGCCTTTGCGACGGGTGTACCCGATGGGATGGATTGGAGGCAAGTAGACCACGTGGAAACCCAGAGCTCGGAGGGCCGGCAACCGCTCTGCCGCCTGCCGCAGGCCTGTGGGTTTACCCGGCTCCCACCCCTGAGACCGTGGAAACATTTCATACCAATTACCGAAGACGGCACGCTGTCGGTCGACCTTGACCTGCAGCATTGCCGAAGTCACTATGTCAGTGCGCGGAGTCCAATAACCCACAACATCCTCGAGTCCAGGGTCCTCTGCCGCTTGCAACGCGGTTAGTAGGGTATTCGCAGCTTGTAGCCTTGCCAAGGCGATGGCGAGGTACTCGTGATCCCCGCCTGTAGCAAGGTCAATGGCGCGGCTGAGAAGCTCGGCACCTTCTCCAACAACCGACGAAATGTTCCAACTCGTGCCCACCATCCTACGCATTTCTGCCAGCCAGGTGCCGAAATCATCCGTCCAGGCGTCAACACAGAATAAAATGGTCGTAGATCGCGTCAGAAGTAAGGTACCGTGCCAACGGTCATTACCCTTGTGCGTCATGGAAACCGGCTGCCACTCTGATTTTGGTGTGCTCCCTTCGCGCCAACGAATTTGTGCACGCACGCGATTATGGCTATCGCGAAGAATATCGGCGGATATAGTAAGCTCATCGCCGATGACACGCTTGACAGGATAAGAACCACCGTCGATTGAGGGGCTAATGGCTCCGATGTGGATGCGGTGGTTCATCTCTTACGACCAAAATTTCTTATCTTCTGTCTTGATGTATGTCTACTTCGTCTCTAGAGTTGTTGTTGGGGGAAGAACTTCACAAGGGGATCTTGATCATCCCATACCTATCTTTAGAGCACAATTGCCGAAATGAACTGATGGCATTGCCGATCTGGATAGAATTGGGCTATAAAAGTCCACTATTCCCTGTTGGGCGTTCATAGACAGATGGCCTATTGTTAAGTCCATATTAGCAGATGCTGGGCAAGGCAACGGCTATGCCACAGACAGTCAGGCGGCCAAGGAGGTCACCGGGCGATAGATAACAATCACGAGATTCTGGTCATGGAGCTCACATTAGCGTAAGGACTGACTGAACAGTTTTTACCTAAGCCTGAGTCAGGTTGTCGTAAGAGGTGCTGAAATGTTACTGTACTATGATGGCATCAACTGTCCTGGCTGCACTAATAATTATGAGCTCTTGTTGAAATCTACTATTAATACGAGCTTAGAATCCACACTAATTAGCTACTTAACCTCTTTAGTTTAGATGAAATTCTACTAGCAAGACTTTAGCAATCTATGTTGCTAATCATGTCTAGTCTTTCTATCCATTAACCTCCTGCGGCTAAATAATTTCGGGCCGCAACATTACTAAAAACGCTAAATTGTTAGTTCAACAAAAGAATCCATGCACCGAAGTACGAAAGTCAAAACTCCTAGAGATAGCTCCCAGCCCATTGCCTTTTAAAACAGGTGCAGCTCTTACTATTCGCCCCGTCTAGGGAATCAAGCAGAGCTAAAATGAAGATTCCAGGGTATAATTGTGGGCTGGACAATACTAGTAACTTATAGGAGGACATGGTTGTCCTGCTCAATAAGAAGGGGAAAGGATTCGTGACAAGGGCATTGATTAACGTTCAAAGGGCTGATCACGCAAGAGCAGCTACAAAATCACTGCAAAGAATGCAATGTGTTGACCCAATGGTGCAGATATTTGGCGCTTGGTACGGGGACCAGAAAGGTCGAAGGTCATCAGAATTTGGAGGTCATGTGCAGGCAGCCAAGAAATAAGCGCCTGCCTTTCAACAAATAGGTGACCTGTTACAACAGCATGTCTACTTCCCCAACGGGGAGACTGGGAACCACTTCACAGCTGTCGGAGCTGGTGCTACCTACCACAACTTCGCTGTCGTTGAGGACTACATTAATCGAGAATCGGGTCGACATGTGGAGACGAACTAGTAAGATAGTTTAGTGTTCGACGAGTCGATGTTTCATGAATGGCTGGTTGTTCGCATCATCGTTACCGCTAGGGAAATTGGCTGAGGCATGAGGGAAGGAAATTGACGTGCACAACGCACCACTGCTAGAGGCTCTGATGACAACACAAATGAATTATCACAAGCAAGATCGTGAGGCTTCTTGAGCCAGACCCCGTGCCAAGCTCTAGTTAGCACGTGAACGTGCGCCTCCACCCCAAGCCTCCGCAAAGGGCCGCCAGAAACTTGACAAGTGACCAGCGGGAGTGAATATTCCAGTAGTCGCAGCATTGACGCTTCTTGAACGGCTGGTTGTCAGCGGCCATATCCCCGACTCATATCACTGTAAAGAAAACCCTACATTAACATCATTTAGTTGGAAACCTGCCAACCGTTCGTGGGATCTAGCCTTGCTTTGAGTCACGTCTGTTATCATCAAGATCCAGAGGATGGAATCTGAGGAGATGATGCCGCGGAGAATACGATTCTGATTTCTACAGACAGATCTCAATAGAGCAGGTTGTACTAGGTACCCCTAAGCATATCGGCTGCGGTTAAGGTAAGAAAGATAAGACACTGCTGGCAGAGATAAGCTCACCTCCACCCATGACGCCCACCAACTGTTGTGGCTCAACGCTCTTCCCTTTTGCTAGACACAAGCCTGCTGTTGTCTAGTCAATAGATTTGCCTCTTGCTAATCTATGTTCCCCTACGATGATTCTACACTTACCATCTTCTTACCAGTCTACTGCAGTTTCATAACGAAAGTCGTTTGGACACCGCAGAACCCTTGAGGAAGGCGTTGGCGGAGACAAAAGTCCTCGCCATACTCTCTAGCGGCACAACAAAGGGTTAAACTCAACAGCCAAATATTCTGGACTCTCGCGGACACATAGCCAGACCAGCCCCAGCCGTTATATTCCTTATCAGACCGATTCCCGACACGCTGATTCGTCCCGCTCCCACCACACCTGCAAAACAAATCCGCCGCGGATCTACCTTCATAACGTCCCTCGTCCATAGATCGAAAACCTCTTCATCCCCGGAGAAGCCGCAATGTAATCTCAGCTGCCGACTGTTTGGAAACCGGGGATTTTGGGTCAGCTGAACAGGGTCAGGAGTCTATATCTATGACTATGACGCTCCTCTTGAACCCTATTGTCAGTCATCGGTTTGTTCACAGGTCATTGCCCACATATGCAGGGCATCTGAACAGTCAGGACGTCCTTACCCACGATGTTCAGCCTTTCAGGCCTTTTTAAAGCCCCAGAGGTGAACCCCATCACCCACAAGGCGCGGTCCATTCCGATCTTCAATGTCGTCAATATGTATGGACGTGTATTCTTCTTCTCATGGTTTGGCTTCTTCGTGGCATTTTGGTCATGGTATGCCTTCCCTCCACTTCTACACGACACGATCCAGAAGGACCTCCACCTGACCCAAGTTGACATTGCCAACTCCAACATCATTGCGCTCTGCGCGACTCTGCTGGTCCGGCTCATTGCGGGACCCTGCTGTGATCGATTTGGACCTCGATGGACGTTTGCGGGCTCCCTGCTCGCCGGTGCCATCCCCACATTCTTGGCAGGGAGTTGCTACACAAAGTCACAACTCTTCGCCTGCCGCTTCTTCGTGGGCATTCTCGGCGGCAGCTTTGTCCCCTGTCAAGTGTGGTCGACCGGTTTCTTTGACAAGAATATCGTGGGAACATCCAACGCCCTCATTGGTGGGTGGGGCAATGCTGGCGGTGGTGTAACGTATTTCCTGATGCCATCGATCTATGACTCACTGGTCAAGACCCAAGGTTACTCACCACATGTCGCATGGAGAATTTCCTTCATTGTTCCCGGCGTCGTCATCACGGCAACTGCACTGGGCCTCTTCCTACTCTGCGATGACACGCCGAACGGTAAATGGGCAGACCGACACCTCGTCGCCGAGAAGAACCTGCACGCACATGGCGTGCACGTCGCTATTGTGGACGTACCCTCGAGCACCATCACTGACAAGATGCCCTCTCACGATGCTAGCTCCGCCACACCTGTCACTAACAGCGACAAGCTTGCATTCGGTGCCACGAACCAGACTAAGCCCCAAGTGTTTGGCGACCACGAAGCCCACGTGACCGAGCAGCAAATGCTCGACACTGCGCGGGGGGAAATTGTTGTTCAGCCGACGCCGATGCAGATGCTGCGGGTGATGGCTACACCGCAAGTCCTCGTGCTGGCGTTTTGCTACATGTTCTCATTCGGCAGCGAGCTCTCCATCAACTCCATCCTGGGCACATACTACCAAAAGCAATTCAAGCAACTCGGCCAGACGACTTCTGGACAATGGGCCGCGATGGTACGCTAATTGATCACCACACCCCCTTTCCCCACCCCCTTTTTTTTTACAGAAATGTTAACACCACGACTCCAGTTTGGCCTCCTCAACATCATCACGCGACCCCTAGGCGGTACCATCGCCGACATTCTCTACAACTACGTCCCCGCCGCCGCCGCCGCCACCCACAACCACAACAATAACAAAGTCTGGGCAAAAAAAATCTGGCTCCACTTCCTCGGCCTCATCGCTGGCGCCTTCCTCATCGCTATCGGCGTCCTTAACCCAAAACATCAGTCCACAATGTTCGGGCTTGTCGCTGGGTTTGCCTTTTGCCTCGAGGGCTGTAACGGCGCCAACTTCGCGCTTGTGCCGCACGTCACCCCCGCGGCCAACGGCATTGTCAGTGGCATCACGGGCGCGGTGGGCAATTTAGGCGGCATCATATTCTCCATCATTTTCCGCTACGAAGGTACAAAGTATCATACGTCGATGCTGATCATCGGCGCTATCGGGATGGCGCTTAATCTGCTCTTCTTACCCGTCCCGCCAGTGCCGAGGAGCCAGATTGGCGGCTGGTAGGAGGGCGAGGGAGGGGGGGGGGATGAAAGGGGACAGAGACAAGATAGAGATTAGGAGCGAGATGGATGAATTCGACTTGTTGGACTGGAGAAGCAGTTAACTTAAAAGTGGTGACACAAGTGAAAAGAGGTAGAAGGGTGGGCTTGGCAGGCAATCCATCCCCTACTTCCATCCAATCACATTTTCTGCGTGTGTGCTATTGAATTGAACAACTACTCTGATCTGTTGTGGTCTGGTCTGGTCTGGTCTGGTCTGTTGTTAATTTGTTATCTTGACCATCATCGACCGCTACTGCAACTGTAACTGCGACTGCAACTTTGTGACTTAGTACTGGTACGGTAGACTTGGCCCCATTCCATTCATTTCAATCTGTGTAATGATGATAAAAAGAGGACGATCGAACTCCTCGTCATACATCACCATCACTATCACCATCACCGTCTTCGTCACCTTTTCCATCGTCGCCACCGTCGCCATAATCATCTAACCCATTTCTATTCATTTTAGATTCTAAGCTTACACCCTCCCACGAAACTTTTGTCTTCACGTTGTGTGCTCGTCCCGGGGTCTAAATGATTCCTTCTCAAGGGGTAAAACGCCAATGCCATGCAACAAGACCTGCGCCCCCTTCCCCCCCAGAAGTCCGTGTATTGAATTGTCCGTTGAGAAGAGTTTATACTTTTCGTCGCCTCTTCTTAACGTGCTGGGTGGTTTGGTGTTGAGGAAGATGACACATTGCTTGTCTGTGGATTGGTTATTTCAATGGTGGTGGTGGTGGTGGTGGTGGTGATGATGATGATGATCGGACAAGATATTCGTGCCCTGTGTAGGGTTCAAGCGAAAATGTATCGTCGGTGAAGAGAAAGTCTGCATTCAGTCGCCTGAAAGGAATGTTTGAGCAGGCCGGCCCGTGTAGTGCTGACATTAGCTCGACGAATGGCTAATTTGCTGATGGCTTATATTTGTAGAAGCCTCATATCGACGACGACAACACTCTCATCCCAGCCATTTCAATCACCCATTGTTGGTTGTCAGTTGTCAGTTTCAGAAAGCCCGTGTCCATGCACGGTATGCGATGCCATCTTCATCCAACGGCAGGAGGAACCCTCCTCAATGCCCTCTCTTCTTCCTTGGACGGTCGTCGGCCATATACTGTCCAATATTGGACATAGGCATGCACGCTGACGTCCTTGATAGACTTCCTGACTTCCATCAGGTTCAGCTCCACCTCTTCTCGGCTCCAGCCCATGCCGTAATCGCCGAGTAGCTTGTAACTGAACCCGGCTATACCATCGGCCAAGTTCTGGGCCAGACGCTTGCCCACCTCTTTGAGTCTGCTGTCGCGGGGCCATGGACTTATGGGGATCTTTTGGATGTGTTCCTGGATCTGTAGATGGATGGAAAAGGAGGGTTTAGCATAGCCGAAGGCGAGGGGTAAGGGGGTGGGAAAGGGGAAAGGGGAAAAGGGGGTGCGGGACCATTTGCTTACATCAACAAACCCGCTAAGCTGCATCCACTCCTTCAACTCACCCGCGACTCTGAGAGGTCTGGGCGGTTTCAACTTCTTGGTACTCGCATAATCCATGGTCTCCTCCCACCTCTTTAAGGGCCAATCACTCTTCATAGTGCCATCGTCACATTGTAGATTGTAGTGAATCTCGTGTAGCTCCAGCCAGCCGGTGCCTGGCTTCAAATACTTGCGGCTCGTCTTGATGGCATTCTTGTACGAGACGAAGCTGCCGGCCATGAAGCGCGAGTGGATGAGATCGATGCTACCCTCGTCGCGGTACCAGTCGGGGTCGCTGCAGTCCTGAATCTCGAAGAAGACGTTTCTGGGCACAACCTCGGGTTGGATGATGGAGAGATCGACACCTGTGATCTCGGCTCTGGGTAGAAGATTGGAATCACTGAGGTCGATGGGCCACAGTCCAGTGCCGGTGCCGAGATCGAGGACTTTGGTGGTCGTGTCCGGGTCTAGTGGAGACCAGTACAGCCGGCCGTCAAAGTGCAGCCTGAAGATCTCATGTAGCTGGTTGAGGCGCTCGCATTCCACGTCGTCGTTAGGGTAGAGGTAGGCGCCCTCGTGATACCTGTGGTAGCGGCGACCCCAGTAGGTGGGGTAGTCGGTGATGGACTCTGAGAGGGATTGAGTATTCCGCATCTGGTCGACTTCGGTCTCGGATGAGCCTGACACGGATTCGGCTGCCGGTGATTCGATAATGACAGGCGTGAGGTTTGGGGTCTTGCTCATAACAGCTAACGTCACAGTTGAAGTCATAAATGAGACTCTTGGTGGGTGAATGCAGCACACACACACACACACACACACACACACACACACACACACACACACAATTCACAGAGTATGACCAGGGCCTGTTTACTGATTTTGGAGTCGAGTGGGCAACTAAAGAGTTGCTTAAAGGCGACAGGGCTGAGGTAAATGCCCGCGATCCAGTGAGGGGCTGATGATAGAAACTCTGGGGGGCTTTTATGAACAGCCGCATTCACGCCCTATAATCTTCAAGAAGAGGGCGATGCACAAGCAGGCGTCTCGTTTTCAAGGGATGGCAGAGGATCCGATCACCTAACTTGGGACTAAATTAAGAATGAAGGTGCCGGCAGAGAAGCAGAAACCAAGGTCAGAACACTTTCATAACTTTAGCCCGAGGAGCCTGTCGGTTCAGTGATTGCTCTGGAAGGACAGGAAAAACGTCACCAGTCAAAAGCAGATCACGTGTAGATGGGGTCGCAAGTTTAGATCGGCTCTAGAGCTTGTCAGCGGAGAATTTCCTGGCCATTCAGGCGTGGATATATAGAGAGAGGTTCAAGAGCGCCTAGAAGAAAGGGCAGAGTGTGGCCTTGGCTTCGGATGAACTAATTAACCAACATCCTGGCAGGACGCGGCCCGGCCAAAGGGTTCTGAGCGGCGGTTCGAAAGGGTGAAGCGAGAACAACGGCGCGCATGCAGATGAGATTTTAAGTTTGTGGCTGTGGATTGGTAGCTGACGGAGTCGCAGACGGAAATGTGGGTAGCGTCTATGATCCGAGCTGCGTCTGGTTAGATGGCTGTCGATCGATGGAGGATCGGCCGGGGGCCACGAGCGGAAAGGGAGATTATTGGGCTGTACGCTAACACATGGGAGTTGCCAGTAAGGTTTTGACCAGGAACGAGACAAAGAGGGTGTAAAGAGAAAAGGCAAGATGGACGACCCCATTCGAGACTGATCATTCATTGGCAATATTGAGAAGCACGGAGGTGGGCCTTACGGCGCGGTCATGCCGGAGTCGCACGGATGACCCGACACTGTGGAAAAGGGAGAGCTAGACGCGCGAGGGCTAACCTACTCCAGACACAGAGGGGAACTGGCATGTAATATACTGGCAGGGATAGGAGCGACGTAGACCTACAGTAAAGCGCCGAGGGGCGCTGTAACTGATTAGCGTGAACTGGAGTCAGAACAGGATTGAAACTCGTTGAGGGTGAGAAGACCGACAGCGGCGGCCACACCGGCGGCCCCACAACTTCAGCGCACTACTGTAACTAATAATAATTTGCATGCAGAAAACACATTATGCAAATCACATTTCTGGGGCCGCATTGTGACTAGCAGCACAAACCCGCTAAGGGCCCCAGCCGGAAACATCATCCGTAGACCAGCATTGCTGTACCAGTACTCGGGCAGACTCATCTGGAACATAGCGTGCGGGGCTCCCGTCCCTGTCAAAGCGAGGCTGCGACGGTGATGCCCTGAATACATTCATCGTGTTGTGCTGGCTGACACCCACTTCCCACACATGGGATTGCGTTCTTCCCTATCTTGATAATCGTCCCTCTTCTCCTGGCCGCCGGCTCTCGGTGGCTGACACATCCGGCGCCGCGTGACATCTATTAAGGTACCTAAGTCCAAAAAGGTGCCAGGACCTCCCGTTCAGTACACAGCGCTGTGTGTTCGTTCCATCAGGAGCTTGTCTTCAATGGACAGAGGGTTCTAACCAAAAACCGCTTCGCTCCTCAGCAAGCGTGGCCTGTCTGACCCGTTACAGGGAACCGGCGGACCGGGTGATTGGCATCGGAGGTCATGGGTCTCTTCACCTACAACGCTTCTCAACAATGCTGGCCCCGTGCTCGTCGTACTCCTTCTTCGATATCCACATTTGATGGAAGGTGCCTAGGCTGGCCATGATGCTACCACCGATCCAGCTGCCGTACTTCCGCTCAACCGGCATGCCAGCGGCTTGCAGCCGAACACGCGTGCTCGGGTACATCTTTTGGACTTCATACTGAACTCGATCGGCAAAGCCCTTAATCAGGGTGGCACTTCCAGTCAGAACAATGTTGCTGAGAAGATTCGGTCGGATATCAACGTCGACTTGGCCGAGTGACTGTCTGATCAGGCCGGGCAAGGTACTCTGCGCATCGGGCTGTGGCCATTGAGCAGCATCTTCAGACCCAGCCGGGGGCGGGATGTAGTTCTGGTTGTCAAAGAGGGACTCGACAATCCTGAAACGCTCCGATGAGAAGGTCTGATTGTAACCGTCAGGAAACTCAAACGGGTGCATGTACTGTCCGTTTTCTCGCGTGAGAAGCTCCCCTTGGCCCCGAAAGGGTTGCTGGCTAGGATGATTCCAAGCTTGCAGCATCAGCTCCTTGAATTCAAGGACAACCTTCTCCTCTTGGTACCTCCTGAACGACTCCTGCGGAGGCGTGAAAGCTGGAGGAAACTCCCTTAGCACCGCGTTGGGCGACTGCCCAGCATCAACAGGCTGCTTTGACTTGATCAGGTAGTGTGGTCTGATGATGATGGGCTGAGGCTCATTGGCGGCTAGCATTGCGCGCACTTGCGACGACATGTAGTTGCCGCCCAGGTTGGATTTCATCACTCCTTTTTTCAGAATCATGCCGTCATGCACTGGTGTGACGGACAATTGGGTGGCACCGATGTCAATGACCAATGCGGTCGGCTTGCCGGCGCCAAAGGCAGCCATGACACCGCTCCGTCCGAGGTAGAAGGCCGGCGTGGCCCATGACTCTAGCGCAATCTCGGTCGCCTTCTCGCGGGCCTTGGCATTGTTCCACGAAGGCTCTGTAAGGAACAAAGGATGCTCTTCCAGACACCGCTCTGTATCGACAGCATCGGCCATTGCTTTGTGCAAGTTCGGCACATTCTCGGGGTTGTTCAGCCACTCCTGCAGAGCGCGATTCGGCCGCACGCCAGTCAGCTTGGAAGCAAAGGTGTACTTCCACAGTGCCTGTGCGGCATCCCAGTCCTCCACGATTCCATCATTTCCCATTGGATTCTTGATTGCTACATTGTCTCTAGGGACGTCAATGACATGGTCGCCAAATAATATGGCCGAGCCAGTGTCTGCGTAGAATGAGGGTACAACTGATTTGGGGGTGTCTTCACCGGCAAACCCGGCACGGACACTGTAGTATCCGGGATCTAGCACTAGGGCCGACACCTCGTCTATGTTTCGTCAGTTTCCAGGGCAGACCTGAGCAACATGGCCGAACTCGAAGGTTGTGTGATGTACGAAAGGTCTGCTCGCACTTACCACCGGCGTACTCCGCTGTCTTGGGCTCATCTCGCGAATTCAATGCCATGGTGACAAAGAGATGTGAACGCAGCAGACGCTGGCTCACGGCAAGAAGGTGGACACAGCTTCAATTCTCACGTGTTGCCGTCTCTACTCTGTGGGGACACGACTTGTCGGGCAACAGGAGACAGACGCCAAGACTTCACTGCCAAGAACTTGCGAATCATCAGTACAGTGATCCTTGTCTAAAGCGATCCACCCTTAGAGCGATTTACGTGAGTATCGTTAGCTGACCAGCCGATTTTTT
>QQXO01000054.1:0-100462 GCA_003709845.1 Chaetothyriales sp. CBS 134916
CTCCGTCGCCTCTGACCAAAGGATTGCACAGTCAACCATACGGATCGTATGGGTGGCAGTTGTCTCGTGCAGTCCCTCCAAAGGTCGCCGTGCGTAACCAAAGGTCCGTCCGAGGACCGGAGGTGTCGATCCGTCGTCGGCATGACGTCGGGGAGTAGGTGTCTTGTCATCGTTCATGACAATAGTGGTTTAGAATTGTTTGACTTTCTTTAGGATTAAAACCCCTTGCAATTGCTTTATGTTCAAGTCTGAGGTTTGATTCCAGTAGCTTTTGTGATCTCAGAATTTGTATAGCCTAAAACCTTTAAGTTTAAAGCTTGAGCTCTTGTTGTAATATCATATGAAGGCATTATAATAGAGATTGTAATATTAGGAAGTCAAGAGGCGGTAAGTTTCTGTAGGAGCAATTAAAACAACGACGCTACTACCTGCACTAATAAGCAGTGGAGGCGCTAAAAGCGCCACTTTGGCAGGGGGGGCGAAAACTTTTGCAAGGGACCTCCGTATAAAAACTGAATTACGTTGCATAGCTTTCTTTTACAGAAGCAAAATGAACCGCTTACAAATAGTCAGCTTAGAGTGACGGGGTCATGTGCTGCGCTTATGTAAGCAGGCGGATGCTGCTAGTTCTGTAACTTACTCGAAGCCGGTTGCTGGGCGCAGCACCGCCGATGGCATGAACAGAGATGCGCTCGAACAACAGCCCGAGGCTTGGCAGCTAATAAGCCCCATCTGCCACCTGGTTAATCACTGTGAAGCTTCCGGCTCTCCGCTCTCAAGCCCACACGAAGCTTCGGCAGATGTCTTGGCACGAGCTTCGACTGGACTGCTCTGAAATCGAGCAGATAGGTGCGACATCCTGCCACTGATTGGTGGTCGACAACAAGGATTAGGATGCCTAACAACACGACTTCTCCCTTTGGCCGCTGAAGCTGCACCCACCCTCCTTGCTCAACGCATTTGCAACAAGTAGACGGCTTTGTGGGTATCATGGATATTCAGGCCTTTGTTGGCGAGGACGAGGACGATGAAGATTTAAGATGCGTCTGCTCTTTTTGGCCACCTCCTTCTTATCTTTCCTCTCCTCTACACTGTCTGGTTTTGGAGAGAGATATCCAGAAAGTCCACACAGCAAGCGACCCAATCTTGCATCTGTTGGGAAGGCATGAATCATCCATCAGCTTTGACAAGAATATGCATGTAGAAATAGCAGCCACAGCAGCCACAGCAGCCACAGCAAGCACAGTAACAACCGCAACAGCAGCAGTCTGCCAGCAATCACCACAGGAAATTGACAAGGGAGAATAGCAAAGAAAAGAAAAGAGGACATGACTCGGTTCAGTGTAATCTTCTTGTGCTAGATATGTACAACACCAATGAGCACACCTTAATTAATGCTCAAGACATCCTTGCTCAGTGCGCATTGTTCTTGTGGTGTCCTGCAATTACCGTTAGCTTCATCTCCTGACAAGCAGGTTGAGAATCGACATACTCAAGTGGAAGTAGTACTCCAGGCTGTAACCGACTGTCATCACGCCGAAGATGACGTGCCAGATGGCTAGCCAACGTTAATTTCTCGTCCCAATTGATAGCAGCACGCGTGGACTCACGGGCAGCAGAGGCATTCTTGCCAAAATACTTGTTCTGGTACCACTGGATGGGTCCCGTGGCCTTGATCGGCGGGGCAGCGCCTTTGGGAAGCTGCTCGTAGAACTTGGCTATCCGTGCCATGCGGACGGCATCTTTGGCTGCGCTCAGGCCCTAGCTTCAGTGTCAGCTCCTGCATCTTCTCCACAGAGCACTTTCTGTGGTGAATAAATATAGTGCAATGTCTTGATGTGTCGAGGTGAACGGGGTCTTTTCGCTCGTCGATTCCCATGACATCGGCATGCCTTGGGCTAGCGACTCGGCTTCTTGTGGATCGTTCAAGCTTACCTCTGGACTTGCGACCTGGAGACGAGTTGTCAGTGGATCCATATACCTTGATCCAGAGCTCTCTGTACTGACCTTGGGGGGAACCAGCGTCGACACGCCTCGACGGATGATGAACGACATTGTGGGATCTGAACAGTCGTCAGCAAAAAGTCCAGTCAGCCAAGATACTCTCCAGAGAGGCTCGCACGTACAGTTTGCCGTTCTGATGGGATGACTCGTGATGAGCTCAGTTCAGACGACGTCGAAAGCTCCTCAATCCGCCGCCAAGATCGGTCTTGGCATTGGCCCTCCGCCCGACAACGTCGAAAGCCGAGCTCCCCTCTTCCAACAGTCGTTATCAACATCTACGGCAACAATGGCTCTTCTACGGACGCAGAGAGCGCTGCAGCTCTCTATATTATTCGTTAAGCCTCATTATTCGATCAGATCGATATCAGCCTCATCACACTCACGGGCCGAGAGCGATCCAGCAGCGATACCCAATGCCGAGACAACAGAGGACCAATCCTTGATCGTCGTACGTGAGCAGAGGGCCAACAAGTCGATCGAGGCACGGCGTGCCAAGCACCAGCCAGACTACAATGCCCATATTGACCACGGAACATCTCAGTTCTCGCCTGTCCCGATAAGAGTCATGGACGGCAGCGAGCCAGGCGACATCACACCTGCCGCCGTCCTGTCCGGTGCGCCCATTGATCTTCAAGCAAGAACAGTCCGGTAGAGCCACCATGCCTTCATCTTTCTGACCCATACCATCCTACGTCTCTTCTTCCATGTACTGACTATTCCTTCCTCCGCCATGCAGAATATACAAACCAACCAAGCCAGCTACCCAGTCCGGCACATGGGGTGCACACGTTTGGCGCCTGGACTGGGACCCGCTTCCCAAGGGCAACCGCTGGGAGAACCCGCTGATGGGCTGGCAGTCCTCGGGTGACTTTATGCAGGCTACACATCTCGACTTCAAAACCAAGGAGGAGGCCGTAGTGTTTGCCCAGAAGCAGGGCTATGAATATTATGTGCAAGAGCCGCAGAAGAGGAGGTTTGTGCCCAAGGCATATGCGAACAACTTCATCCATGAGCCGGGCCCGTTGAAGCACATCAAGACTAAGTGAGAAAGAAAACCATTTCATTTTGCTGGGTCGGCTGTAGCCAGTTACCATAGTGGTACTGTGTGGCCGGTGTCTTGAGGACAGCAAAAAGCGCCTATGGAAGACAGATAGCTTCCCAAGACTGTATATATTTGAATGAAATCGCTATTGTTGTTTGCAGCGTCGTTTTTCACGCGGCGCCCAAGCTGCTTGGATACTTGCACTGGATATCAATCAATTCCTCAATGTCCGCATAGCATATCTGAGGACATGGAGAAAAGAAGGGAGGGGAGAGAGGGAGAAGGGTAGGTACAACATAAGCTGTGTCTTACTTAATATTACGGCAGTCTCCTTGTGCTTGGCAGCTCCTTCCCCGGATTTAGTGCGTAATTAATGGGGATGAAATTATCAACCCCTCTGTTGTCGTCCGAGGTCAATTAAAACGTGATGGGCATAGAGGAGATAGCTACAGAGTGAACAGTGTACACGGCTATGATTCTGCTGCTAGCCTTCACGCGAGACTCAATACTAGCAACGAGATGGCACTGTCAACGAGATGGCGCTGTCAGCGACGCAGTTTAATCAGCTACAGATAACAGATGAATGACTGAAAGAGAGGCTAGAACGGCAGAAATGATGAAAAGTCCCTGATGCCGCTTCTAATACGCCCCTAAATAAATCCAGTCGCCTTCCATGCCTGTCCTGGCCAAAGCCCCACAAACGCCTGGCTGAAAGCTGACTGTAGGCATTCCAATAACTAAAAATCTCCTCACATGCTAGTTGGCCACATGTAAAGAACGGTTCCGATGGCAATGAAACCCACACCAGCCCACCACCATCTGTCTGGATTGGTCAAATCTGCATTGGTTGGCAGGAAACTGGGCCGTCCGAGGGCATCCAATAAGCTGGCTTGCACCAGGCTTTCATCTCCATCCACGCCCCTTTTCACTTTGCTACTGCCGGTCGCAGTAGCAGCCGCTGTTGGATTCAACGTGATCGTTGGTAGCATTTGCGGTGGGGACATAGCCAGATAGAGTGGCATGAGCGGGGTGCCGTCAAATAGGTACAGGTTCAATCGAGGAACATTGTGGAAGGGGTCAGTGAGGACTTGATAGGATGACATGTATTCCGGTTGGTCGTATCGTGTGTAGACAGAGTTATCGTACGAGCATGGCGATGACATGACTTGGCGACCGTCGACTGAGAAGGGCTCGAGGATAATGGAGCCGTTTCCGGGCACCGAATACGTGCCGTGCTGCCATTGCATTACCGACGACGGGCACGACGGTGTGGTGGCTGCATGGCTGTTAGTTAGCATAAACGTACAACGACATGTCGTTGCTGGTAAGGCGTACGATTGGAAATTGCTCGGTAGTAGGCTTCCTCATAGTGTCCGTCTGCAGTGAACGAGTATGAGATTCCGGTGAGCTCGGGCTCGATTAGTCGGTCGGTGACGGGATTATAGAAGCCCTGTATACCACTCGTCAATCGCTATTGCCTCCACCCGGTGTTAACTTAGCGCACGTACGGGGCCGGTGAACACTTTTTTGGACTTCGAGGTCCATGTTCCCACCAAATCTGTAGGGAACTGCGCGCTGACGAGGGAGAGGACACTAGCAGTGCAGACTAGAAGCGAAGGTATTGATGGTATCATGATGGCATGTTGTGGTGAGGACAGACAGCAGATGTGGTCGATGGGTACAGCATTATTGAGGAGGCGCAGTTAGCCCGCAAATCCGTAAGTAGTCTAGCGCATATTGCCTGAACGGCGCTGCTCTCAGCCTTGGCAGCAAAGCAAATCTTAAACGGTCGTGTGACGGCGAGTTCGATATACACGAGAATGCGAACATGGGTCTGGCTTGGGGGTTCCGTCAGGCCTATTCGATTACCATTCACCACCATGACGGACCAGTCGCTTCGTGAGCGCAAGAAGCTGCTGCGAAAAGCCGTCCTTGGCCGCTTAGGCAGGCTGAGTGCTGTGGAAATAGCTGAGCAATGTCCGTCCAAACCGGTCTCCAGGGGTTGCCTAAGGTTGACAGCCTCCAGCTACTGTAATTACAAAAAGAGCTCTAGCTCTCAAGCAGTACCAAGACGCATTAAGCATCAGCATCTTTCTGTCTATGGCCGGCAAGGAAGCGTCGACTACTGAGATAGTCTTAGATGCTCTTCGCCATGGCAAGAGGGTGTTCGTCCCGTACATCCATGCGGGCACTGACGGGAAGAATAAAACCATGAACATGCTCCAGATCGAGAGTGAAAACGATCTGAAATCATTGAAGCCTGATGCTTGGGGAATCCCTTCCTTCACCCCAGACAGCATCAGTCATCGGCAGAACGCGCTGGGCGGTCGCGGAATTGAGGGTGTGGAGGATCACGGAGGGTCGCAGGGACCGAAGCTTGATCTGATTTTCATGCCCGCGGTCGCCTTTGACTCTGATCATAATCGTCTCGGTCACGGCAAGGGCTATTATGATAGCTACCTCCAAAAATACCACGACTTTACTGGTCAATCCCCGATGCCACTGAGAGGTTTGTGGCTTGCTTCTTGCGCTCGACATGCCGTCGCTAACCTGGAATGCGTAGTTGGGCTCGGCCTCCGAGAGCAGCTGCTCTCAGACGGTGAAACTATCCCCCATGACGACCGGGATTGGACCGTCGATCTGGTTGTGACCCCAGAGTCATGATCACAGAACCTGGGCAGGAACTCGATTCCTGGCCCGTGATTGAGCGTGTGCTGGTGGGGTGTCACGATATACTCGATTTTTCAGTCTATCAGTCAATAGCTTGAATTAGAGACACGTTGTCGCCCTTGAGTAGTATTTGGCCTGTTTGAGGGTTAGCAGTTTATGGACAACAAAGCTTTGCTTTGATACTAACCGAGCTGTCTCCTCTTCTCTGGAGATTCTCGAGTCGCTAGCTGTACTTCAACGGCATCATCGATGACCAAATTCATGAACTCGTCAAAGCCCTGTCACTAGTCTTAGCTATGTTTCTGACATGAACGATACATGACCACACACCCTGATTTTGCCTTCAATGCGTGTGTGTATATTCTCATACAACCACACCGAGACCGTGTTTCTCTTCTGCAGCAAACTGAAGATGAAGTGTATGGGAGCTAGAAGAGTCTTCCGAGCTGCGCCGCCGCCGCGTCCAGTCATTGTGCCAGCTGTTGTGCCTGTGCAGTGCGACTAGGAGGATGGGTAATAGGCCTAAGCAAGAGAAGATCAAGCGTCAGATGCGCCGCTGGGAGTCAGATGAGACTCGGAGATGGAAGTAAAAGGCCCTGGGCCCGCGTAGCTATGTAAGAAGTGGGCAGTCGTGTTGATAGTGATGGAAATGGGAAACCGCGAATTTTCGTAATGCGACTGTGACTGTGGAGAATGAAGAATGTGCAGGTGCGACTACGGTACCGTACTGTAACTGCCTCCTTGTGTCACATCTCATTGTCCAACTGACACCACCCTAACAAGTCTTCTTATCTTGCAGAGCAACAATTGTTCTTTTCGCGCCACCAGACTCATCTACTCTTTCTCATTCTTTTTGCCATATGGTGTAGTTCGTCCACCTTGCGAAGGCCTTTGCAGGCTGATTCCCGCCAACTTCTGCCCCGCCTCTGCCTGCTCAGATTGAAATGGCCGCCAAAACCGGAGGTCAAGATGGCCTCACTCCTATCCTCGCAGCTTTAGCGACAATGCAGAGCAATGTAAAGGGCAAAGACAAACTCCAAGCCCATCAATACCTCGAAAATTTTCAGAAATCGGTGTGTCAGTATCCGACCTTCTAGAAGACCCCCCTCTAATAGATTGGACAGACGGAAGCGTGGAATTCCACACACGCCATTCTCCGAGATCCCTCATCTCCGGTAGAGGCGAGGTTGTTTGCGGCAACGACATTGAAGGGGAAGGTATGACACTGACGTGGTGGAGGGAAAGTCGACTTTGTCTGACCTCGCCCTAGATCATATACGACTTGCACCAACTACCGGGTGATGCATTGACACCACTCCGAGACTCGATGCTTCAACTCATGCAGCTGTACAGCTCTGGCCCCAGACCCATCAGGACGCAACTCTGTGTTTGTGTGGCGGGTCTGGCCATCCAGATGACCACCTGGAAGAATGTCCTTGGCACTGTTGGCTCGGCCGTGGGCAACAGCGCTGACGGTGGAGACTGCATGCTCGATTTTCTCCGGATCCTCCCTGAAGAAGTTACAGAAGGCCGCAAAGTCAACCTATCAGTATGTTCGACCACGCCGCGCCCTGTGCGAGCCTTTCCAGCAATTCCATCTTTGCACCGAATCTCAGTCTAATGCACCATTTTCAATGTAGGAAGAGGACCTTGCCGACAGGACCAAGGAGCTTCTTGAGGATAACGCGTCTCAAGTCTTAACCTTGCTCGTCTCCTACGCACAATCCTCAAGTAGGTTTTGTCCTTGCTGCTCGTTTGCGTACTGATCGTGTCCAGCTGAGGCCGCGACAAACCCCCGTTTGTACGAGTGCACCGCTTCCTGGTTACGAGAGATTCCTGCTGTCGATGTAGTCAATTCGCCGCTGCTTGACAAGGTGGTTTCAGCCCTCGATGACCCCAGATCTTTCGATGCAGCCGTGGATTGCCTCTGTACCCTTTACCGGGACACGCGCGATGTCGACGAGTCCAAAACCACCATCCAGGCCCTGTATCCACGAGTGATTGCACTAGAGCCAAAGATCAAGGAAGCAGTCGATGCCGAAGACAATGAGCTGATGAAAGGCATCACGAGGGTCTTTGCTGAGGCGGGCGAAGCCTGGGTTGTTCTCATCGCCCGGATGCCAACCCAGTTTAGATCCCTGGTGGAAGCCATTCTCGAGTGTTGCATGCGGGATCAAGACCGTGAGGCGATTTCGATCACCTTCAATTTCTGGTACGAGCTGAAACAGTACATCACGCTTGAGAAGTACATGCAAGCCCGAGCTGCTCTGGCCGATCTATACGCTCGGCTAGTTGATGTCATGATCAGGCACTTGCAATTCCCCACACCAGAAAACGGCGATGAGACGGACCTCTTCGAAGGAGATCGCGAACAAGAAGACAAGTTTCGAGAGTTCAGGCATGCAATGGGCGATGTGTTGAAAGACTGTTGCGAAGCCATTGGAGTCACTGAATGCCTGGGCAAGGCATATGCTCTCATTCAACAATGGGGTCAAGCATATGGCTCTCAAACCACAGCAACTTCAGTACCGCACTGGCAAGAATTGGAGGCCCCATTGTTTGCCTTACGGGCCATGGGAAAAATGGTCGGTCCAGAAGAGGGCACCGTTCTCCCTCAAGTGATTCCTCTACTTACCACAATTCCTGACCATGCGAAACTAAAATTCCAAGCCATCATGGCCATTGGACGCTACACTGAATGGACGGCACAGCACCCTGAGACTCTCGAGGCCCAACTCAATTATGTCATCTCTGGCTTCCAGCACAAAGACATCGATGTTGTCCAAGCCTCGGCCCTGGCATTCAGATTCCTTGGATCCGACTGTGCCAAGCTGTTGGGCAACCACATACCACAACTGCATCAGATTTACGAAAGTGTTCTCGACCACTTGAAGCCTTCGAGTCAAGTCGAAATGACTGAAGGGGTAGCATCCGTAATAGCGGTGCAGCCGGTGGACAAGATTTATGAGAGCCTGAAGCTCTTCTGCGATCCGATCATGAGCCGAATCGTGTCTTATGCAAAGCAGGTGAAGAACGAGGAGGGAGAGAAAGTGGTTGCTGACTATCTAGGGCTCCTCACCGTCTTCTTCCTGTACGTCAATCCTTACATACCACTGGGGCAAGAGAATCCGTGCGTCAAGTATTGTGGCGAGATTTTGGCACCACTTGCCGAGATTGTCAATCACTTTACCAAGTCAATACCCATCTTGGAACGTGTGTGCAAGGCCTGGCGATACATGGTGTCGTCTTATAGGACAGCAACAGCGCCTTTGTTGCCACAGCTTGCTCAGAACATCGCTCAAGGCTTCCAAACCTCGAAACAAGGGTGCTTTCTTTGGGCCACCGTTGCCGTCGTACGCGAATTCTCCCATGGAGCCGAGGATGTGGACGAAAACACCTCCAACAGCGTCTTCGAATTCTTTTCGCAGCAGGCCAAAGTCTTCTTCCGAATCCTTACCGAGCTCGACCCAGTCGAGCTTCCTGATATGATCGAAGACTTTTTCCGCCTGGCTGACGATTCGATACGGTACTTTCCTCGCAATACTATCTCCTCAGACCTTGCAGAGCCAATGGTTAGAGCGGCATTGACAGCACTGACACTCCAATCGCTCGAACCCGTCCTGGCCTCTCTACATTTCCTTCGAGACCTACTGGATTTTGGCCTTGATCGAGCACCGGTCTCGGAGCTCTCTGCACCAGACGACATGCCCCCGAAGACACCGGTAGACGTGCAGGATGCGGTCAAGCGCATCATCGCCACCACTGGTCAGGAGATGGTGCAGCGGGTCATGACTGGACTCATGTTCTCGTTTCCAGAAGATGTATACCCAGATGCATCGGCTGTATTACTGGCGCTATTCAACCTAGTCCCACAGGCAGCGATACAATGGGTGCAGGAGACTTTGCAACAACTGCCAGCAGGAAGTTTGAAGCCGGCTGAAGCAAACAAATTGATGAAAGGGATTACTGAGAAATTGCAGCAGAACGAAGTGAGGAAGGTGAGGGTACTGTTGCAAGATTTCACCAACAGCTACCGACGGCGAAATGTGGCGCCTCGAGAGGGGCTGGGCCGACTAGAGGCGACTAAATTCAGATTTCAAGGATGAAGGCATTGCGGCTGATTGCGAAAGGGTTGTTTGAGTGAATGAAGTAGGGGATAGCGGAGCGACATGGATGGCATGGATGATGAATCTTTCGAGTGGTAAAAACAGCAGGCGTGACGAAACGCGATGACATGTTTGAATGAGAGGATGCCTGGATAGACTGAGAGTGGGGGTGCGTCAGTGCATTGAACAAACGGGCAACATCGGTCAAGGAAGGTGTGTGGTGTGGGAGGCCTGCAAGACGATTTACAATTACCGCATGTTCGTCCCCCTGCCTCGATTAATTACTGCGAGGATCTTCCTTGTTTCACACTGGAATGCATCTACAGTACAGATCAGGTCCCGCAGCTACCCAATCACAATATCCGATGACTGACGGACTTGTTCGTAACCCTGTCCACATTTCTGCAAAGCACGGAGGTTTTCTTATTAGCACACACACACAGCCACATGTAGAGTAGAGTCCAATAGCAAGTAAGGTGGTGCCACACCAAGGATTGCGGATAAAAGGTAAGCATGGGCAGGGGACCAAGGAAGCGATTTTGAGGCGGCATGGTTTCTTATATTTTCCCCTCTCCTGTCTCGTGTAATTTTCCCAGACTTTCTTTTCAATCATGGTACGATAGAGTGGTGTGATATGACAAGTGTTTTGGGAGTTCATCATGCGCTCTTGCCGTTTACTTTCCTAAGTTTCAGATTGTCAAGATTGACGCCCCGCAGAGTTCGGACCTAAAAGTTGAATCGGAATGAAATGTGGTTAGTTTGGGTTTTTCTCCTTCTGTCTTCTTTTTATATGTTTAACCAACTTTTTTTAATATTCTTCTTCCTTTTTGGCTTTGTATTTAAACCTCTTCTTCATAAAAGAAAAGAAAAGGAAAGAAAAGAAAAACAGAACCGAAGAAACTTGTTTTTGTGTGGTTGAGTGAAAATCGAGGAATAAAAAAAACCCCCGAAATCCTGGCAGGGTTGCTGTCACCTATGACACGGCCACAGTCACCACAACGAGGGGCAAAGTACTTACATTGATAGCCCTGTTGTTGGCAAAGGAATTGGGGTCGAGGCTCTTCCCGCCGATACTGGTGCCACAGGTCGGGCAGAAGGAATGGGCGATGCGTTTTGGACCAAAGGTGTAGCTGGTCATTTCATCCTTGCCACAGTGCCAGGTGATGTTACTTTCGAGTGGGTAGATCATCAGATCGCCGTTGATACTGCATATGGAGCAGTTGCACGATGTGACGGTGCTGTCTTCGATCGGCGGGGAGATCTTAATTGAGTATCTGAAGTTTGGTAAGTGGGTAGAGAAAACTGGGAAAGATAAGTAACCTTAATACGCACTTGATTCGACCACAGTGGCAGCCACCGTCGTAGACTTGGGATTTGGGCTTTCTTCCCGTTGGGCTGATAGGGGATTCTGCCGACATGAGGGCTAAGTTGTAGTTTAGTAGTAGTGGTCCTGCTCGTAGTAGGAATAGTAAGTAATAGGAGTAGCTGTGGTGGTGCTTGTGTCAAGCGTTAGCTAGGGATGAGGTCGGCGGTGGCGGCGTCGGCGAACGGAGCGTCCTGAGCTGGCAGGAAGTTCACAGTGCGAATTCACAGTGCCACATCACCGGCTGTGGTGGTTGGCGAGGAATTCCTCAAGCCTTTACTTCCTTCGCCTTGGTACAAGCTCACGGCCTTGATGGCGAGTTACCAAGTGGTGGTTTCTTGGCACTTTTGACTTCGCTGGTCGACTGGGGTCTTTCAGCAAACTGAGATGGGAGCCAGAGTTCTGGGACAAAATTTGGCATTGGGGTGGTCGAGGGGAAACGGGACGCGGACACGATTGGTGGTCATCTGGAGTGGGGACTGTTGGCATGAGGGGAGGTGGGCCATGACTTGCTTCTGCCGCTGCCTGTCGTAGTGGTCCTGGTCAATCCCGGGCACACCCGCCTCCTCGTGACGAGTCGACCTCTAAGGTGAGGCTAGCACGCCGAAAGCGTGCATGGTCGAAAGTAAATTTGGGCGCCTGCTGCACAAGGTTGACGAGCCGTCGTTTGCTGACCACCGTTCAATGCAAGCATGCGAACAGTAGGCCGCTGTTGCACCACCATCCTCATTAGCATCAAATATAGTTAGGGTAGAGTGCAGCACAGGGTCAAAGAAGTGGTCAGGGGTAAACTGAGACGGAACCATCGGAGATGAAGCGAGTTGGCCCCGAGTGCAGACGGAAAACTCTGAGCATTTGAGTGTCTTACGAGCAGGACTTGCCCGCTGACTAGACGAGTGTGGATGGCACGGCACGGCCAGCCGGCCAGCGCCAGATGAGGCCCAGATCGACAGCAACCTGTTGGCTAGCCAGAGCTCTCGTTATCGACTGACTCACCAACTGACTACTACTGTAACTGACCAGCTGGCCAAGTGACTAGGTGAAGATTCGGTTCAATGCCAGTCGGGTTACAGCAACGTGTTTACGAAAGCACACCTCTCCATATTTTGGGGGGTAACGTGGGTGGCCGGGATGCTGTGGGGGGGCAAATGGGCTTGATTGGAACTTGGCTGTGGTTGGGTCGGCATGGGCGTGAACAGATCGCCTGGATTGGGGCACTGCAGGGAGATGCGTGTGGGCACTGGAGATCAAAGGGTTTTCGAGATGGGCGTCATCAGCGTCACTTTCGCATTCGGGTGATTGGAACGGCCCACGGCAGCTAAGATAACGGGGCGTGCCTTACCTGGAAGAGCCTAGATGCAAGCCCGGGGATGCCTGACAACTGCTTCTGGTTGGCAGCCCCAGGTGTTGCTGGATGTGATTGTCCTCTCGCAAGCTGCATCAGTTAACTAGCATTCGCCCCGAGACCCCACTTCCGCCACTTGCCCACCTTGTCCGCGGCGCCCACTCTGGCTACTTCCCAGCTGTCTCTCGTTTCAGTCTGCAGCATCTCGCCATCGTGCAGCCTGGGGATCGTGCTCGTGCCCGTGGCCGCGCTGCTCCTGCTCTCAGGCCCTGTGCTGCTGCTGCCGCTTGCTGCTACTGGCGTTCGTGCGGCTGTCCCCTGGCCTGTTCCCTGCACCGCCAGTGTCGGGATCCCGCTCCCCACTCCACTTAGCGAGCGCATGTTACCAACGGCCCGTCGACAACATCGAATCTCCGCGCTGGCTATTGCCTGTACAGTGGGCTACACTCGCGACTGCCCTGATACTCACTCCCTCCCTCTTTCCTCCGTCTCGCCTGCCCCGCCACCGCCACGACTCGGTGGCCCTTGC
Source organism: Chaetothyriales sp. CBS 134916 (assembly GCA_003709845.1). NCBI lineage: Eukaryota > Fungi > Ascomycota > Eurotiomycetes > Chaetothyriales > Domatiomycetaceae > Domatiomyces > Domatiomyces globalis. Next base: position 13,060 of record QQXO01000054.1, read on the forward strand.
CCAGTGCGCCTCGTTCCACCCCGCCTGCCACCTGCTGCAATTGACTACTGGCTCGGGCTCTGTTTTGTCCACCCCGGCGAACCACTGAGGCGTCAGAGAGGGCCATGGTCATCAGAAGCAATTCAACTCGCGCCTTCCACGCTACACTGTCACTTCAGCCTTAGGCCCAGCTAAGCCGCGCAAAGGTCATCTGCACTGTCGAAATTTTCCCGGTCCTTGTACCTGCATAAGCAAGGCCTACACTCCTCCCCCGTGGCATCGCTCCCGGTGCCTTGGTGACCCAACCACTCCATCCGCCCACCACAACTGCTGAGACGCAAGCTTTGCTAACCCCCTCGCTACCTACGCTGAGTGTAACGGGGTGGACCTGGTCCTCAAGGCCCATCAGACCGTCGCTCGCTTACTATCTGGTCTTTTGTACTCCTGGAGAATCTTGTCAGCCGTTCAACTTAGATTTCCTCATCGGACTTGGGAATGACGGACAGGCAGCGGTGCCCCCTGACCATCTGAGGCCCGCCTCCTACCTGCTCCGCATCGCTTTCCGTCTTCAAGGATTTCTACTATGGCCGAGCTCGATACTGTGCAGCCGGGCCAGCCACTGGCACCCAAGGACGTGCCCCAGAGCTCCGAGGATACTCAGCTGCTCGCCCGGACCGACCATCCAAAGAAACGGAGACGGGTGGGCAAGCCAAGTTCAGACAAGAAGTTCGAGTGCAAGCACGAGGGCTGTGGCAAGAGCTACTCACGCGCCGAGCATCTCTACCGCCACCAGCTGAACCATACGCCCAAGACGATATACCGATGCGACTACCCGGATTGCAACCGCTACTTCGTGCGCCAGGACCTGTGCATCCGACACCGCGAGAGGCACACCACGCACGGCTCCCAGCTGCATAAGAGAGATAGTTTCGCCCAATCTGCCAACCAAACCAGCCGGCCGGTAGGACTTCCTCGCCAGTCTGGGCATGCTCTTGACATGACTCGTCAACCCGAACATGCTGCTAATTCTTTTCAGGATCTCGCCCACACATCAACCAACGGCTCATTGTTCCCACAAGACTCTCCATCCCTTGCTGGCGCTTCGATGCACGTTATTTCTTCAACTCTCTCGCCCACGGCTGACCAACAACCGTTTGGCTCGGCGACCGCTCACGCAAACATGGCCCCTCCAGCCACCAACCACAGTCGAGTCGGCAGTACAGGCAGTAATCCGCTCAGCCCTGACCAGAAGCAAGAGCCCGGCACCTGGGCTGCTACCTCACGACGTCAGAGCCTTAGTTCTTCTGGTCATCATAGCGGCGGCCAACAGCAGTTTACTGCCAACGAAGGCCGATTCACCGCATCTAACGCGGCTCTTCCAACGTCCCCGGTCCGCGCATTCTCCGGCTCATCTGCCTCAACGGCCCAGAACTGGTCCAACGTGCGCACCCATTCTGACTCGGCCATTTCGCAGCGTAGTAATACCAACGGCTTCTTGGCGATGTCTGATGGTGTTGGGTCTGGTTTCAACAACCAGAGCTACCAGCATCAAATGATGTCGTCGAGGCCATCGTCAGATGCTTTTGCTGCCGCCGTTACACAGAGTCTTCAAGCCGCTCGAACCGACCCGTACGCCTACCAGTCGATGAACGCGATGCCCTCTATGGACCTGGCCTCAAGCTACAGCTACCCCATATTCGCAGACGAAGGCAACCAACCTCCATTCGCCTTGGCAGACGACTTTACCGCCTGGCTTTTTAACGATGTCCAGGCCGGCGTGGCCGACTTCTCACCATCTAATTTCATGCCTAGTTACAACGACCAAACATTGGCACAAGTACAAGGTCCGCAATTCTCAGCAAGCCCCTCGTCCAGCAGCAGCGTTAGAGCGAGCCTGCATCACCCGATGAGCGTGACGAGCATTCTAGATAGCACCGAAAAGAGTCAATATATCATGTCAGAGGGAAAGCGGCAGGAGCTCTTGTCGCTGATGCAAACCCAGTTCATCGAACGACCCCACGACGCCGTCAAAAAGCGAAAAGAATCCGTTTTCGAAGGGGATGTTGATGCCGAGGGCCACATTCTGAGCCTGACGATGATGCACACCTACATCGGCTCCTACTGGTATCATCAACATGCGCAGCTTCCAATCCTTCATAAGTCGACCTTCTCCGCAGACTCAACTCCTAATCTTCTTCTCCTTGCCGTCATTGCAATAGGAGCAGCCACGTTGGATAAGGCATACGGTACCGCCCTCACCGATACTGCCGCAGAATTCTCCAACTTCGTCATCTGGCATCTGAGATGGGAGATAGTCCGAGACGCAGACTTCCGGCCACCGGCCAAGCTATGGGTCTTCCAAGCGCTACTGTTGATCGAAGTGTACGAGAAGATGTATGCCACAAGAGCATTGCACGAGCGATCTCACATCCATCATGACTCCACACTGACATTGATGAGGAGGGGCAGCTCGCTACTTGGCAGGTCGACCTCAGACACCCCTCCTAGCGGATTACGTGCCATCAAAGACGTGAATTCGGATGGCGGCGAAACGGTGGAGCAGAAGAGGTCGGAAGAATCCTGGCGTCGCTGGATTCAAACCGAGGCGACGCGCAGGGTGGCATTTGGTGCATTCGTGCTCGACTCCATCCACGCAACTATGTTCGGACATGCCGCCAAAATGGTTGCTCACGAGATGCGTCTCCCCCTACCTTGCGATGAAGGATTGTGGTCTGCTGTCACGCCATCAGAAGCGCAACGAGTGCAGTCATCCTTGCAAACAAATGGCATCCGGCCAACTATGTTCCTTGATGGCCTTAAAAGGACGCTAAATGGTCAGAGAGTTCGTACCAACTCATTTGGTCGGACAATCATCATGGCCGGTCTGTTGTCAGTCTCCTGGCACATGACCCAGAGGGACTTGCAGATATCGTCTCTAGGCCCTCGCACGGCCACTTCATTTGGCGGTTTGGACAAATGGAAGTCGGTTCTGCTTCGCGCCTTCGACAACTGGAAGAGAGACTTTGACGAGGCCCTTGCCGAGTCGGCGCCGGCGCCTTCGTCGCCTACAATACATCAAGTTAGTCCGGCCACACCCCTGCATTTTCGCCCTGTTGATGATGAAAACATCTTCGAGTCCCGCACGGTTCTGCACCATCTCGCACACATTGCAGCACATGTGGACGTTGTCGACTGCCAGGTCTTTGCGGGTGCGAATCGTCTTCTTGGGCGCTCTGTGACTCCCAAGGACTACTCGCTGATCGAGGAAAAGATCAGGCGATGGGCGACAAAAGCATCAGCGCGCGATGCAGCCTTCTATGCGCTTAAGTTCATTGCCCAGGTCATTGTTCCTCCCACCGACGGCAACGGGGTAGACACTCGGCACTATGGTCATGCTAGCCCGATTCTACCCTTGGCTTTCGAACAGAATCAATACATTGCAAGAGATGACTTCCTACTTAACCGACCATGGGTATTGTACATCAGTGCCTTGGTGGTCTGGTGCTACGGCTATGCCTTGGAGGGCCCAATTGATCCTAGACCGACGGAGGAGGAGTTCGACACTTATGGCAAGCGGGAGAGAGACATGATGGACTTCCTCCAACGAGTGGCAGGCGTTCGAGCTCCAGACGACCTTGAAAATACCAAAGGCAAGAATCGGTGTCTAGGGCTGCTCACGATTTTGAAAGACAGTTTTGAGAGCACCAGATGGGAGCTGACTCACGAGGCCGCCGGCCTCCTGGCTAATGCGTGTCTGAAGCTGAAGGGCATTGAGGACGAAGACGCGCACGGAGTGCTGGTGGGTGAACTGGGAGGGAAAGAGGGATGGGATCCCTATGTTGGGGATGGCAGCTCTACTGGCGAAGGCAGAGTCGAGGGCCGAAGAGAGATCACTGTCGCCAATGCGGCTCGCGTCTAGGGCAAGATGGAAATGAGTTCATGTGTCATGGATAGGGTGTGTTCATGTGCGTTCAAGCAGGCGGCCATTTGATTTGATCTCGCTTGAGATATCTTGCATATGCATTGGGAAGGCGGTACGATTAGCAACCAGCGCGATGTCCTAAAAGGAGAATAATTCTGAAGGTCGAGGCACTACTTACTATCTGTACACTCATCTGAAGTTATCACAATCATATATACCTCTTGTGGCATCAGCCGAGAATCTTTGTCATCTCAGAGTCCTTCACCGACCTAGCTCTCTTCCAGGTGGCGGGGTTGTCGGCAGTCAAGACTTGACTACAGTACAGTCAGCCTTTTAGTGCGACAGGGTCGAAGGAAAGCCAGCTGCTAAATATAAAGTTTAGCGCAGTTAAACTTAGCTCAACCAATTGGTGAACAGATGACAGTTCGCGAAATGTCATCCCTAGCCAAAAGGGGCAAGATGGCCAAGCTTTGAACATGTGATCATCGCTGCCACCGAAGGCGACGCCACCAAGCCCAGCCTGATGATCTCCAACTGAGCGTAGAAAACGGAGGCCGGTTGCTTCGCTCAACAACTCCTGCCATCACCAAACGACGACATCGTACTTGCAATTGAATCTGGATACCTCTAAACCTAGCTAGTTATCTACAATGGTCCTTCTCGGCGGGTTAGAAATTGTTGCCGCTGGCTATGTGTTGAACGAGCTCTCCAAAGACAACAAAAAAAGTCAACGCCCGACTTCACAACCGGCCCAGCACCGCCGCAAACGCCGCGACTCATCAAACTCACACCGGCCTCGACCTTCTCAACATAATCTCATGCCACCGCAGCCTATGGCACCGTCGCGTCCAACTTCCGCCCCCCCGCAGCAATTTGGACCGCCACGAATCAACGGTGTGCCTCCGGTACAAGGCAACCCGGCACCGGGCTCACACCTAGGGCCGTCATGGATGAATCCCAATCAGCCTTTCACGCCGGCTCCTCAGGCTCAGACCTGGCCATACCCACAGCACCAGCAGCACCAGCAGCACCAGCAGCATCAGCAGCATCAGCAGCATCAGCAGCAACCACTCAAGCCTCCACCCCCACCATATCAGGCTTACTCTCAGTCAACTCCGCAATCTAGCTCTTTCGGTCCCAGTTCTGCCGTACCTCAAACCTCGGCATACCTCGGCACGGTGAGCCAGATGTACTTCGACACCAAGACTGGAATGTGGCAATTAGGGATGCTGCCGGCTGAGATGCAAGGCTCCAATGCTAGGGAGATATCCGATGATCATAGCGCTTCTCGTCGACGTGGGCGAAGCCGACGGCAGAGAGCGTACTCTTCAGGCTCGGATAGCTACTCGGATGGGAGTTCTGACCTTGCTTACGGCAGCTTGCCGGGAGGTCGATCAAGCCGCTCCTAACGCTAGAGATCGAGTAGCTCGCCTCCATCAACTGGAAGAGGAAACATAACTACTGGAAGCCCGACATGTATGAGCCGTAGATGGCAAAGCCAGCAATAGAATTTGGTAGCGTGTAATTGACACGACAGGGATTCATGGGGCTTAATGCAGTGACACCGTATATATATCGACTATACGGTAAGAATTGAGGGGAGAAAACTGCTCAGTCCTAAGTCACATTGAGCACTGCTGGACAGGAAACTCAACGGACCGACAGGAAGAGCATCACAGCCTTGCTGGGTGCTGGTACTCGCCTAGGAATGTAGCGAATGTGTTGATATGATACGAATGGGCATGGCTTCTAAAGCACGTAAATCAAGTACAATCCTCTTAGTTCACAAGACACCCATTTCGGGCAGTATGGTTGTCACTCTTGGCATCAAAACTTCGTTCGGCCCACCGTTCTTCATCACCTGTGTCTTGGCAATTACATTCAGATCCTCTATGCCACCACTTTGGCCCTTGGCCAGGAGAGTCAGTCGTTGCTACGCGCTCAGCAGACAGTTTCGAGATGGCAGACAAACTCCGCCGCACCTTTCTGCAAAGTGCTTCCCGTCTACTGTTCGATTCAAGCCCATCTACTTCTGCACATCTGTCTTCCGAAGGAGTCCGTCTGGACCGATCAGCAGGAAAGCAAGTAGATAAATCTAAGGTTTGCGGAGGATGTGGCACCTTGGCAGTTCCTGCATTGACAACTTCGAGTGTTGTTGACCATGCGGAGAGAAAGGTAGGGCGGAAGAGGAAAGAGGGAGATATAGTACGCCCCCAATCAGTCGCTCGAAGATGCTTGGTCTGCGGCAGAGTTACCAAGATGCAAGTTGAAATGTCGACGAAGGCGAAGAGACATGTTCACGATTCCACGATGCTACAGAAAGCGGAGGACGCTCGATCGAAGGAGTCGTTAGTTGCTCCTAGACCTCCACCAACAGTATCACCACCGCCACCTTCGGGCCAGAAGTCCAGCAGCAAGAAACGCGCCAGAGTTCGAAAGGACCGGGAAGGTCTCAGAGCTTTACTGAACAAAACTACTCCTATAGGATCTTCCACTCGCACCCTGGACCTGATGGATTTCATGAAAACCTGAGCGAACAGCTGGGCGGCTCCACAAAATAAAGTTGGCCATGTGGCGGAAGATCGGCGCTAGTGACAAACCAAGTTAACGAGGCAAGTGCGTCATAGGCCGCCTGGCCGAATTTTTGACAGAATTGCTTGCCCACTGTGCACAGTTACAACAGGCGTGACAGATTAAGAGAAAGCTCAGCATGGCGACGCAGGAGCCACTGCACATTGATCCCAGCGAACTTGGAGTCTATGAGATTGAGAGTCTGTGTATGAACTGTCGGGACAACGTAAGGCCGATCGACTATTGCCCCTCCAACGAGCGCAAGAAAATGAGAGTGGCTAACTGGCGGAGCAGGGCATCACCAAGATCCTTCCTATCAAGATCCCTCACTTCAAAGACGTCCTTCTTGAGTCCTTCAACTGCGACAAATGCGGGTTTCACAACCGCACAGTGAAAGACGCGGGCCAAATCCAGGAGAAGGGCACCAAGTACAGATTCAGAATAGAGACTCCACAAGACTTCCAGCGGCAGGTGGTCAGAGGAGATACTGGCGTGTTGCGGATAGAGGACCTTGAGCTGGAGACGCCGCCTGCGCCGGGCCAGCTGACAAACCTCGAAGGCGTCTTTGGCAAGATCATCAGCGACCTTGAGGCAGACCAACCAGCACGAAAAGAGGCGCAGCCTGATATGTACAAGGCGGTGGAGGGCATCACTGCACAGCTACGGGGATATCTTGAGGGCAAGAATCTGCCCGTCACCCTTTCATTGGATGACCCGTCGGGCAATTCCTTCATTGAGCCGTCGACGAACGACTTCAGCAATTCGAAGTACACCCGTACCGATTACGCTCGGACCCATGCGCAGAATGTGCAGCTTGGGCTGGTTGCAGAAGACGCAGAAGACGGTACCGACGCGAACCAAGACAACGCCGAAGATGGTGGCGGCATGGACGGCGTCGACATTGTGGACGGCGAAGTCTACGAGCTGCCGACAGAGTGCCCAGCGTGCGGGAAGCCATGCACGGTCAACATGAAGAAGACCAAAATCCCGCATTTCAAGGAGGTCATCATCATGGCCACCAACTGCGACTACTGTGGCTACCGGACGAGCGATGTCAAGACCGGAGGCGAGGTGCCCGAGAAGGGCAGGCGGATCACGCTGCAGGTCAAGACCAAGGAAGATCTGTCGCGCGATATACTCAAATCTGAGACGTGTGCGTTGAAGAGCGAGACGCTTGGCCTGGAAGTGCATGCAGGCACCTTGGGCGGCCGATTTACGACAGTAGAAGGTCTGCTGACGGATGTGAGAGATCAGCTGCACGGCCAGATATTCGATGTCGACGGCGACCTGGCCGGAGGAGACTCGATGACAGCCGAGACACGATGCAAATGGAACGCCTTCTTCGACAAGCTGAACAAGGCGATCAATGCCGAGGTTGAGTTTGACATCATACTGGAGGATCCGCTAGCGAATTCATTTGTCCAGGAGACGCGCGATAACGATCCACAAGTCAAGAGCGAGGACTATGAGCGAACGCCCGAAGAGATGGAGGAGCTGGGACTCAATGACATAAAGACGGAAGGGTATGAGCAGGACAAAGAAACTGTTGCGGCTAAAACTAACGGAGAGGAGAAGCACAGCCTGTAGAAGATAGATAAGATCACATTTTGATATTGTACTGTAGTCTCTTGTGCCGCTTACCGTACTGCTCCCGCAAAGTTACTGCTGGGAAATCTACCTCGAACTTAGACAGCATCGCTTCGGTGCAATTTCGACTCAAGCCATTGATATACTGACCGGATCTACCCTAGCATCTAACTCTTGATGGTATCATTCATCTGAACCATTTGATTTCCCAAGTGACTTTCCTGTTGCTCTCACCCGAATTTAGTGTTCGTACCACCATACGCTTATTTGAGTCGTTTCGCCTCTCGAAGGATCTCACTTTTCAAACGAGCTCGCCAGATAGACAAATTAAAAACTTGTCCATGATCGAGATTCAGGCACCAAAATACAGTCAAATGGGAAGATTCCTGGTGCTGCTGCCAAATTTCTGCAGTGGATGGCTTTTCACCATCACCATCCGCCTCAGCCCCGGCCCGTAAATAGGCAAGGACTTTGGAGGCATTGACGATGGAGTCCTTCTCTCCAAGAAACACAATGCACCGGTGATTGAGAATATCTTCTTTCCACAAGATATTTTCGGACCAGAAAAAGGTGCGAAATAATGTATGGGCGACTCCTATATCCCTCGATCCGAAATACCACAGGAACCATTCAATGGCCGATCTCGGTCGGCGAGCTGTCTGAAGCTGATTGTCAGCATCGGCAGAATGGTTGTGGGGCAAGGGTTTTATAGGGGAAACGTACAAAGTTGTATGCAACATCTGGCTGATTCAGCAGGATCGAAATTGGATCCACTAGAATGACTGAGGAGATTCGACCGGCTAGATCAGGGGTCTTGAGAAGATGGGTCGTGATTACGGTGCCATACCTTTCGAGCATGATGGTAAGCACGATCCTCATTGTGAAAGACGGCACGGTACTCACGAATGGGACACCACGACAAACCGGTCGAACCGATGACGCCGGAGGATTCCGCGAAGCTGGCCACACAGCTCATCTTTCCGGAGCATAGGCGACGTCAGCCGTGAGGAGATACACAGAATCTCCACTGCAATTATGCCGATCTTTCCATCCTTCTTGTGACGGCCCTGGTTTATTTCTTTGAGTAATTCCATGTAAGGGTACAGCCCAACTCCAATACCGTGTAGAAAAGGGTAGTTCATCTGGTGAGGTATGGGGTTGGTACCAGTAGCTGAGACTTTCACTAGTAGAACGATAAGACCCAATAAAAGCATGCGGCCTTGGGGGCAGAATTGCTAGTGAATGTTCCGCCGAGCCGCGATAGAATTGGAAATTATTAGCTCGCATGTATGTGTGAGTGAGCACATCAACCACACAGATACACTATATTTTTGTGACCTTTGAGTTAGCTCCTCATTCGCTCAACTGAGGAGAATGTGGGCTCCTCACCATATACCAAATGAGACTCCGATGAAGAGCAGCGACTTTGTCGAGCGTCACCCGGAGACACTTGACCTCTCCTTTTCCCTCTTGAAACTGTTTCCCAAGCCTTTCCTCCGCCTTCGAAACATAGATCTCTAACTCATCATTGTAATCGGGGTCACTCAGATCCGCATTTAGAAACGCCCATCGAAAAAACTCTTTTATGTTTTCTCTCTTGATAGCTGAAAGACGCTCACCAAAGAACCATTTCGAGAAGTACTCTTCATGATCTCGTGTGCTGTCCAGGCAGAGTTCGAAAAGCTTCTCTCGCTCTTCCCTTGACATTGGAAGCGGATGTATGGCTGGACATTGAACATACCATCTTAGATAAATGTGAGTCAAGACAAAAAATATTGCCTCTGCCAATGCCCACCATTGCATGTACCGGGGTATCTGTATAGAATGAGGCAGAAGGGCGATGAGAACAGAGAAAGTGAAGCTGACCGGGCCGATCGAATGTAGGATGGCGGCCGAGGCTACAACCCAAACATACTCAGCCAGCGAGTTTCCAATCATGGCGAGGCCAATTTAAAAAACATGAGGCATACTGGAACGCTCGGGTTCGTACCGTCATAAATACAAAGAACCCTCTCAAGAGCCTAATTTTGTTGGGAATGACTGAATGAAATAATACTTTAAATACATGCCAATGCATGTGATAGTATGTTGATGTCTGGAAACAGAGTACTCGAAAGTTAAACCAGACAATCGATGTGATAACAACTTAGAATTAATAGATACTTCGACACGGTCTTATGTAGACTGTGTGAATGAATGGAGCATTCTGCCGCCAATTACTTACCTGACTGACTTACTTTGCAAGGCAATTGTACTGCCGTCCAGACCATTGGTTTCCCTGATTCTCGACGGATTTGCGCGAGTATCTGCCTATGAGCTGGCAAATCGGGACTGCTGGTTTGGAGAGGCCTGGAGTTGAAGTTGACAACTGGATCGAGAGCTGGCGAGCTTGCTAATGAGAGAAGATTGAATAGTTCAAATGGGTGGATTCGGGCCTTGGCACGGCAGGCAGAGCCCACTGGAATAGAAATCTGACAAGTGAGCTGTGTATTGATGATGGCCTGAAGCTACAGCACCTACAACAAAAACAAATATGCGGGGGCAAGAATGAGGGATGAGCATGATTGGCTGGTGGAAGCCTGGGCGGTGACCTGATGATGACCTGGCTTGTCACCAGACCAGATCCTGAGAAATGTCCGTGGACACAGTCTGACCAGGGTATCTTAACTTATGATTCTGTCGCAGCTCTGTTAGAAGATAGAGAGTTTGGTGGCGTCCCAACAAGCTAGAAACAAGCTATACCCTTAGTGGTCTAGTCTCTATAATACACATACACACTCTGATTCCTGGAAGATGTGATTGTAAGTTGATGACCTCCTTGTATGGATACTAGAGCGCCAATGGGATCCTCATGTACATCTCACATCACGCCCCAGGACTCCTTTAGGTCTCCAGGAGAGCATGACCAGTATGAAGCCTAATGCCAGATAAATCCCTTATTCCTGCGACTTGCCACATTCACCATCTGTTCTGCGCCTAATACAAGGCCCTTCTGCCATCACCTAGGGTCTTTTTGCTTATAATTATTAAAAATTGAGATATGTTGTACCTCCCATATCAAGCGGCACATCAAGGTCAAGCAATCATCACAGATCCTTGTCTCCACTTTTTCAAACCCCACCACGCTAGCGGACATAATATCCGGTAACATTTTTACACGTGATGGATGGCCTTGACTTCAACTGTCATGCTCCAGGTGCAATTTGTGCGGCGCTGAGCGCTCCTCTTGCCTAATTGTGGTTGCCTTGGAGCTTGTGTCCGAGAACTGCGATGACCATGGCTGTGCCTGCCGCACCTTGTTTTGTCTAACAGCCATTCCAATGCCCGCCCCACAGTCGCCGTCGACTCCCTCGCCCAAGCGCACCCATCCTACCTTCCACTTTCTCTCTGGCCTCGTCTCTGGCATCTCCTCTGCCGTGCTCCTGCAACCAGCTGACCTCCTCAAAACCCGCGTTCAGCAGTCCCGCTCCGACTCTCTCCTTCCCGTCCTGCGTTCCATCCTCTCCGGGCCCCATCCTATTACATCTCTATGGCGGGGCACATTACCGTCAGCACTGAGGACCGGCTTTGGGAGTGCGTTGTACTTTACGAGCCTGAGTAGCCTGCGGCAGGTTGTAGCCAGCAGCAGGACCAACACCGGCAACAGCAAGACCAACAGCAATGGCCGGTCCAGCTCCGTCCTGCCCAAACTATCACCAACCGCCAACCTGCTGACCGGCGCATCGGCACGCGTCTTTGCCGGGCTGATCATCATGCCCATAACCGTGATAAAAGTGCGCTACGAGAGCAACTACTACAACTACAACTCTCTCTTCTCCGCTATCCGCAGCATCTACTGCACTGAGGGCATCAGGGGCTTCTTCTCTGGCTTTGGTGCAACGGCCGTTCGCGACGCCCCCTACGCTGGTCTGTACGTCGTGTTTTACGAGGCGTGCAAATCACGACTCAGTAGACTACTTCCCGCCGAACCACAAACCCCGGACGCCGACCTGACAAGTTGCGGGGGACAAAGAGCCACAAAAAAGGACACGAACGCATTGGTCAACGCTACCTCGGGTATCCTCGCGGCTGCCACCGCCACTGCCATCACAAACCCCTTTGATGCTGTCAAGACCCGTTTGCAACTCATGCCGCAGAAATATGGAAACACGATCAAAGCTGCTCTTTTGATGCTGCGCGAGGATGGCCTCAGAGGATTTTTCGATGGCTTGGGACTGCGAATGACCCGTAAGGCTGTTAGTTCTGCCTTGGCCTGGACTGTGTATGAGGAGCTGATTGGCAATGCTGAGGGGCGCTTTCTACGCACGGATGGGAGGACTGGCAAGGAGGGAGAGGAGCAGAGGTTGTAAAATCTCTTGTCATCATTAGGATGTTGTACAACAGATGGAATTATCTGTACCATCATCCCTCAACGTTAACTTGTTAATGTATGGTTTGAATTGCACCTGTCAAGCCTGGAACACCAGTAGGCCGAGGGGCCCCATACCCTCTAAAAAGATATGGAATCTTGCCAATTCGAGCTAAGACTCATGTACTCCAATATATGTGTCTGTCATGTGAAGGCCCATGACAAAGTAGTATCTAGACCACTACTGGATAAGATTAATAAAGAGCAGAAATATATGAGAGGTGAGAATACAGTGTCAGTACTATGATATAGGAGTAAGCTGTAGAGTGTAGACTGAGTATCATGAAGCTGAGAGTCAGGTTCCCAAATATCAACAAGAGAAGTCAAATATCAAGACGAAAAGTGTCAGAGTGATGTCCAGCGCGCCCGCAGCGGACCCGGACGCACGCCCAGCGTTAACGAGTATCAGCTCTGCTCTGCTAGATCTCCGACTTCCAGTCCGGCAGACCCTACGCCATGACCGACTTAGCTGGCAAACCCTTCTTGGTCGACAAATATGTCGTATGCACGCATGCCAAGGCTGAAAAGCCTGGTCCTTCCTCAAACGCTCCAGGCGCTGTACGACAAGGTCAATCGTACAGATGAGAAAGAGCAAGTCCGCGACGGCCTAGCTGAGGCCAGACGCGCCGGTGATGAGCAGTTAATCGACGAGCTGGAAGAAAAGTTGGCCAACATCGTGCCAATCAAACTCGCACTGAACACTACCTAGGTGAGAAAGGACAAGAAGGAAGACGACGAAGCTGCCCGCCTTGCCGAGCTGAATCGACGTAAACTCCTCAGGGATACCGAGAATATCCGCAAAGCCCAGCTGGCCGAACTGCATAAGCGGAAGGCCAAGAAGCACCTCGGCCCCGGAGTTCGCAACCTGTTTGACGGAGGCAGCGACATCAGCCGCACCGGCACGCCAGTCAACGGAAGCAACACCCTGAAGAACACGCCCAATCTTTCCCGCGCCGCCACTCCCACGCCGCTCACACTGGCCAATGGCACCCCGAGAACTGCTACTCCGGTGGCTGGTCTCTCGAAGCCCATTCTGACCACTAGCACACCGCTGTCGTTGAGGCACCACAACCATCCTTCTTCATCTCTGACATCTGTGTAGGGAAGCGTTCCTCCTAAAAACGCTCCGCAATAGTCACTAAGTCATCCTGCCATGCCATTTCACGATCTTCGGCTGAAGTCTCCCAGTCATATAGGCCTTCTTCATCTTCGCCATCATCATCGCTGTTGATGTGAAAGTCATCCTGGGCTTTAGCAGATCCTCTCATTGCTGTCACACGATGCAGAATCCACTGCATCTCCAACAGCCTTATGTCAGGTAACGGCCGTGATTCTGGGTCATCAGTTTCAAGAGAGACTTTACATCCAGAACGGATCATTTCGTTGGTCTCGTGATTCCATAGCTTTGCCAAGTTTGGACCTTGGTCTTTTGCAGCTGACAGTGACGGAACTTTCTTGATGTCGACTTTCGAGTCGTATGGTTTTGATGACAGCCAAAAAAACTGCATCTCTAGATGTCTCTTATCATCTGATAAGCTGATCGGTTTGAGTGCAAAGTATGCTTTTGTCCAATATGCATGCGCGGTTGGAGCAAGACACATGAAGTTTTGACAAACTTCGGTGCCTCCTGGAGAGAATATTGCATCATACCACGCATCCACACGTTCTTTAGACCAAAATAACCGTAGTGTTCCCCAGAAAGATGGCATTTGATCAGCTGGACTATCTTTCTCGCCCCGCATAGAGAATGGGTAGATATGTGCGACTTCATTAGGCTCGCCAGACTTTGTGAGAACACATACCTTTTTGTCTCTTTGGTAACACAGGTCTCGCTGTGGCTTTGAGCGAGTAGCCGGGGCTTCCTGTTCACTGATCTGTCGCTTCTGTGGGGTAGAAGGAGCAGAGACTACTCGTTTTCGCTGAGTCCCTAAAGAACATTAGTAATTTCAGAGAGTAAGGTAAGCTTTGTTACTCACACAGTGGGATAATTCTGATCGAAACTTCCATGTCACGAAAAACTGATAAGGTCGAAGGAAAAGGACCTGCTGCTTCTTTTTGAGCCTTTTCAACGATCTGCTTCAGCCTCTCAATATCAGAAAGCCAAAGGCAAGCCCATGCTGTAGGTGGAATCTCGGTATTGAGAGCATTCTTCAAACCCTGAAGCAATTTCTGACGATCAGAGTTACCAAATTCCGCATCAGCTTCATTTGGTAATGCCATTGTGGTGTCTAAGGAGATGGAAACATGGTGATCTGGACTAGTGATCTGATGACTGTGGAAGCAGAAAGAGCTAGCAGGGAAGAGAATTCTGATCGTTGTTGGTTCTAACACGTGACACGCGATAGAACGGTGAACTAAGCGAAAAGTGAGGTGAGAGACTATTGATTGAGGAATCTAAAAGGTATTCACGGAATTGAGCAAATATAAGGCGCCGGCCGCCAAGGCCTAATATGTGACGGGCGTACCTTCGTGAGATTGGTGAAGTGGGTGCTGCTCCACCTACCACCAAAGTTGTAAAAGTGTAGGAAAAGGGTTGGATTGGGCTTTGAAGACTACGCCGAGAAGCTTCATCTGATTGTGGCATTCTCTAACTGAGGCCATCGTTCTGGACTCGAGAAGATCTCAATCTCATAGACGCTTAACCATTGTGCTCGTCTTCCTCGAAGGAGATGCAATCTTTGGTACCAACCACCAACCGCTTACGGCCAAGCGGATAATTCTGCCGGAACCCTCAGGCTCCGGGCTGCAGATAAATAGCGGAGAATGCCTCCTTGCTGCCATTCACTAGAGTCCACGCTCTAAAGATCTCTAAACGCCTTTGCTGCCCTTCTGCTCCTAGCTTCGGCTGGGAATTCGACAAAGTTGTCGCTTTAACACTGCGCTGTTGCATTGTGGATCAAACGAAGACGCGGAGTCTGTATACACAGCAGTTGTCTAAATGGGTACGCTCATAATAGGTAGGGATATTTTCTCCTATCATACGAATTAGCACGGCAACTCAACCACGAGAGTCTCAAGGCGAATCCATACCTTGATTGATTTCAACAGTTCACTCAAGGCATTTTTGGACTTCTCATTCCATGTTTGTTCTTCAATATATGAATCTCTTTGACCTCCCATGCTCTGGCACATCTGCTAAGAGCAGCTTTTTGAACATTTGGTTAAAAATGTGATTCACTTTCGGGAATTTTTCATTATTCATAGACAATGTGGTGAAAGCCGCCATCATGTTGCGTCGATTCCGGAAGAAGCGGTCGCTGCCTTGGTCCAGAACTCTGCTGCAAATGATCAACAGACCAGCCAAACCGGAAGGAGCGGCCGTTGCCACTGAACTGCCAGACTCGGTGAACATTGAACCATCAGCGTTCGTGAACGGGATTTTCTTTCTAGGCAATAAGAAGTTGTAGCTCTTCTCGTGGACCCAGGGCAGCTTCTCTCCGGTGCTTGTTGCTCCGCCGATTTTGATGCACTTCTCCTGGTCACCGGGATAACACCCTTTAACGGAATAGCCTCCTTGGTCGCTTGCCGAGCAGAACATCAGGATCTCCTTAGTCTCCGCCACGCTAATCGCTCTTTCGAGCATCTTCATGTTCTCACGTTCAATAGCAATATGGAGATTATTGCCATCGTTGCAGGTGAGGTTCAAGATCGGTCCCAGGCTCTTCAAATCAGGGTAAGACAGCACAGCACTCACAAAGGCGTGCCTATTATTTAGCAGTACATAGTGTAATGGAGAATAGCCCCTGCGATCCGTCTTCTCGAGGAGGCCAGAGTAATCCTTCAGGAGCCAATCGAGAAACGTCCCCATTTTGTCATCAGTCCAGTCCGGGTCTTTGCTCGCGGCCAGAGAATGGAGAATATTGCCGTCATAATTGCTGATATCCATCCGACCCAACAAGTGCTGGTTGTATTTGAATTTGAACTCATCAGCGAGACTTTTCTGCCGGAAGTCCACATTCTTGGCTTCCCGAAGGATTGTTTCTGGATCTATCCGCTTCGGGTCTTCTTGACTCCGTTTCTTTCGTATTGTCCTCATTGCTGGTGCATCAAAGAGAATTCGGATCGAATGGATGGGAAAAAGGCTGGACTCGGCGTGAAGGGAAGAAAGAAAGCGAGGAGTTACTTGTCATTTGTCCCCGTCTAATTCGTCTTGTTTCGCTCAGGGGTCAGCATCACCAGCTTCTTCAAAAGAGCTGAAGGAGGGAGTGGCCAAAGAGGGAACTTCCATTCCCGATGAAGGAATCTCATTTCTAGAGAGGAAGCCGAGTCTTCATTCGGTCCCACAGAACATAGAAAACGGAAAACTGATTGGGGGCATCGAAGACAAATTCCAACACATGCGCTGTGTTTGCAGCCAACTGGGCAGGGCCTTGATCTGGGCGATAGGACGCTTGATCGTACCTGGAACCCTCAATGAGTGGTCCATGTTTCGGCCACCATAGCCAAGCCAAGACATCTCTGCCTCAATGTTGACACTGTTTACACTACACACAAATTTCTTCTGCACTTCCCCCTCTTCAAACAGCATCAATTATCAATTTATGATCCTGTTTGATGAGGTGGTATGGGCACTATGTTACTCTGAGCTGCTGCTGCAAGGATGTCTGATTCTTCTGTCAACCACGTTGGTGCCCCACCTAATAAGCTGCGTGTTGCTGTTGAGGGCTGTGGCCACGGCACACTTGATGAAATCTACACCTCGATTGCAAAGTCCTGCCGAGACAAAGGCTGGGATGGAGTTGACCTTGTGATCATTGGTGGTGACTTTCAGGCTGTGCGAAATGCACATGATCTCAATGTCACAGCAATGCCACAGCGATACCGCCAGATGGCTGATTTTCACAAGTATTATAGTGGCCAGCAACAGGCACCCTACCTAACTCTGTTTGTGGGCGGCAACCACGAGGCCAGCAACCATTTGTTTGAGCTTTATTACGGCGGATGGGTCGCTCCCAATATCTACTACCTTGGGGCAGCCAATATTCTCAACGTGGGTCCACTCCGCATTGTGGGGCTTTCGGGAATATTCAAGGGCTATGACTATCGCAAGTCTCACTTCGAGAGACTCCCCTATAACCAAGAAGACATGACTACAATCTTCCACGTCAGAGAGCTGGATGTCAGAAAGCTTCTGTCGCTCCGATCCCAGGTCGACATTGGCGTCTCCCATGACTGGCCAGAAGGCGTGGTGTGGAAAGGTGAGTATCGATCGCTCTTCTCAAAGAAGAGAGGATTTGAAGAAGATGCGACCAATCACAAGCTGGGGAGCGCCGCTGCCAGAGACTGCCTTGAGAGGCTGAGACCTCGATATTGGTTCTCAGCACATCTCCACACCAAGTATACCGCTCTTGTTAAACATGACTCACCCCAGTCCAGCCAGCCGGTGTCAGCACCAAAACAGGCCCACAGCTACAAACCCGCCCCACGTCCAGAACATCAAGCACAAGTATCGGCTTGGCAGAGCTTCCAACAAGACAATGAAAACGCAGCTGCCGCTGAGCGAGAGAAGCCTCAGCCGAGCCCGAATGATGTTGGTGGCAAGCCAAGGTTCACGGTCCAAGAGACATTCAAGCAAGTGATCACGGATGACAACCTCAAGCGCACTGTTGGTACTACTGAAGAATCGGAATGGAGTCCAACAGATGCTGATCAGCCCGTTTCACAATTTGACGGATGCAGCTTGTCGGCTCCGAGGAAGAGACTTAGAGAAGGGAGCGAGTCACCAGAATCCCACCCAGCGAGGGTCCACTCACTGGGAGACAACCAGATGGACGGTTTGTATCCGGTATCAAGGCTTCCAGGTGAGGGTACGATCTCAAACCCGGATGCAATTGACGTCGACATGAGTGACGACGACAACGACCAGCCAGACCTTGCTCGTCCTGCCAGCATCGCTTCCACCAGTCCTACAATTGCAGTCTACGCCCCAATCACGATCTCAATACCAGGCGATCCCAACAGCTTAGGTCGATCAGAAGATCTTTCCAAGGCTGGAGGTATTTCTCTCAATACCGCCGCAACTTCTTTCCACCCGCAGTCTGATCCGGCAAACGGCGAGTCATCTCGTGTGGCCTCCATTCAGGGGGCTCATGCCTCGGCACTCAACGCCAACGCTGCTAACTTCGAACCTCATGATAGTGAGTCCCCGATGCCGGGCCAGCCAGTCGCAATCCAGCACGGGGCCGAATATTCCATGGATGTGGATGTGGATGTGGATGGGGATGACACAACAAAGGAAGTGCTGCAGCAGCCATTGGGTGGCGATGTCTCAGAAGACCTCCGCACCGAGCTTGCTTCTATGTCCAAGTCTTTTGCAGAGGCCAAGAAGGTCGAGACTTCTCCAGCCTTGCCCTTTCCGAAGGAGATCGCCAACAAGTCCACGGAGTTCCTTGCACTTGACAAATGTGAACCCGGTCGGGAGTATATCCAACTCCTTGAGATTGGCTCCATCACATCTGAGAAACTGGTCCAACGCCCTGTCCAACTTGGGTATGATGCCGAATGGCTCGCCATCCTCCGCGTATTCGCCAGCGAACTCGAGCTCGGCGGCAACCCTACCGATAAAGCTCCGCCGCACCGAGGCGACACCTTCTACGACGCACGTATCACCGAGGAGAAGAAGTGGGTACAGCAGAGAGTTGTTGATCAAGGCCTGTTGCTAGTCCCTGACAACTTCACCCTCACTGCGCCCACGTACGATCCTGGACTCAGTGTCGACCCGAGCCAGATGCCGAGAGAATACACAAACCCACAGACAAGTGCATTGTGTGAATTGATCGGAATTGAGAACAAGTTCGCCATCAGTGAGCAGGAGAGAGCCGCGAGGATGTCAGCGGGGCCGAGAGAGGAGAGTGATTGGTACAAGAGTGGACAGGAGCGCCGTCGAGGCGGAAGACAGGGCCGAGGCCGAGGCGGGAGAGACAGAGGTAGAGGATTTGGGAGTTCGCCAGGAGGTCGCGGTGGCCGAGACAGAGGAGGTGGCAGAGGCTATGGCAGATGGTAATTGTCAATCCGACCGGCACAAGCGAGTTATTTTTTCATCAAGGCCAGGAGTGGTGTTTGCCCGGTTTGCCTGTATAACACTTGAGATACCCATAGGGCTAAATGATTCACAGCCCTGGCATATGAACAGCATGGCGTTAGGTGGCATGGGGCAGGATTACTACTAGCCAGCACTGCGACGGGAGTTGTTTAAGTTACTTTACAAAGGAGTCAGAGACACGAGCACTTGATGGGAGGTAAATAGTCTTGCAGAAGCCTCTGGCAGCATCAATGGATAGCTGCAACAGTTGCACTCCTCTTCCCTCTAGTCCTTATCTGCTCGATCTTCTGCATTGTGTCTGCCATCCAGATCTTAAACTCCGTCGTCCGCTCATCACTCAGCCAATCCACTACATCCTGCATCATGGTGCCCAGGCCTGGTAATAAGACACCCTCAGGGTCTGGGTCAAGATTGAGATCCTCCCTCCTTCCTTTCTCTTCTTCACCCAACTCATCATCATTGTCACCCTTCTGCTCCTCCTCCTCCTCTTCCTCCTCCGCCACCACATTCACCCCATCCAGCTGCCCATCTCCATCCTGCAGACTAAATTCCCAACACGCCATAGGCACTTCTTCCCACCACTCCTGCCCCCTGGTCCACCCACTCTTATCCACTTTCTTCACCCATCCCTGCACCTCTTTCTCTCTTTTTGTGGCCCCTTGATCATCTATCACCGCCGCCGCCGTCCACCCCGCAATCCGCACCATCCGCCCTGTGAGATCACGAAACAGCGTCTTCTCCATCCTCCCCTTCATCATGCGTGTGAGCACCATCATCCACACCGCCATGACCAGGCCTTGGACATTGCGCTCAAACATATCATCGTCATCATCGTCATCATCATCATCATCATCATCATCATCCGCTCGCGGCCAGAGCCCCGACCGGGTGAGAGCGACAATACACCCGATATACACGTGATGCGCCATTGACGGCGTGCGGAAATGCGCGCACAGCTCGCGAACGAGCGGCAAGACGAACAACGGCGCTTCCGAGGGGTCATTTGTGGGCACGTGGATGTCTGCCACAGCAGCAGCATTGCCTCTGCCCTTCTGCTTCGATTTCGTCGGGGTCAGCATCATCGCCGCCCTCCTCGCTGACGCAGACGTAGTAGCAGTAGTAGTAGTACCCTCCGTCTGCCTCTGCTTCTTCTTTGTCGTCGACCCCTCTCCATCCTCCTCCCATCTCTTCCTCTTCCCCCTCCCAGCCGGCTCTACCGCCACGGCCACCACGGGCTCCCTTCCCAAGACTTCCTCCAAAAACCGCAACAGCTTTGCATACGCCTTCTTACTAGCCGGCGCGGTGGCCGTCTTCACCGGCGGCAGCCGCAGCTTCTCGCGCAGTCGGCCACACGCAATTTCCGCGCATGCGTGTGCCCGTGCAATTTCCTCGTCGCGCTTGAGTGTCGGTGCGCGTTGGCGCGAGAGCGCGACGAGCGAGTCGGCCGCGTCGATGAGGCGGGGTGGAAGGGTGCTGGGGGTTAAATGTGGGAGGAGCGCGGAGAGGGCGAGGGTTGTGGCGGTCGACATTTTTTTTGTTTTTAATTGCTATTGTTTGTTCACGGCGTTGGACATGGACTACTTGATACAAAGCGAGACGCGTAGAATGGGTTGGTTGCATTGGTTGAGCGTATCCACACCTGTCGGGCCGACTACGATACGGTGCAAGTTTCTAACTTACTCTAAGTTATTATTAACATAGATTTATTTAAAACTCCATTAAAAATATATCTTATAGTGCTCTGACTAGAAGGGGGGGAGAAGCAAGAGCGCCTCAAAAAAAAGAGAGAAGAAGAAGAAGAAGAAGAAAAAGAAGAAAAAGCATGCGCAACATCCTCATAACAGGCGCCGCCAATGGGATCGGGCGTGCCTTTCTAGAACACTATGCACAGGAAAACGACAAGGACAGAATATTCGCAGTAGACGTGTCTTGGCCCAGTAACACCAATGGTCATCATCATCATCATCGTGACGCCGCTGCTACCACATCATACCACAAAACCGACATCACATCCGAAGCCGATCTGGAAACGCTAGTCAAGACGCTCGAGTCGGCAGGCGTGAGCAGGCTCGACCTCGTCATCCACTCGGCCGGCATACGCGGGCTCGTTAGCAACGACCCTGCCTCCTCCTCCCCCTCATCCTCATCCACTACCACCACCATCAATCAGTCATCCGACGTGGCAAAAGCCGAGACGCTAGGAGTCATGAACACCGCAACGCTACTGCGGACATTCGAGGTGAATGCGGTAGGGACATTCCAGCTGGTCCGGCATCTGCTTCCTTTTCTGCGCACACCACCGTCACCACCACCACCACCACCACAGCAGCAGCAGCAGCAGGAGCAGCACCACCAACCTTGTTCGTCAAAAGTGATCATCATGGGCTCGCGCATGGGATCGATCTCGTCAAACGTGTCGGGCGGGTCATACGCATACCGGGCGTCGAAGTCGGCGCTCAACGCAATTGTCAAGTCACTGGTCATCGACGTTGCCGAGGTATGCTTCGTGATCGTGCACCCGGGCCGTGTGGCTACGGCGCTGTGCAACGGCGTGCGCGAGGACAACGCTATGGAGCCCGAGGAGGTGTTGCCCGCGTTGGTCGCGCTGGTTGAAGGCTGCACGCTCGCTGACAGCGGGAGGTATGTAGATCGATTTGGCCAGGACATTGCTTGGTGAGTTACTGGTAAGTTACCGTATTTGTTGCATGTACATGACATGATCTCTCTGGGTGACAATGATACGATAGAAATTAAATTGGCGGTTGTTTTATTGATTGTTGATTGCTGGGTTAGAAAGGAAACCACTTCGTAATGACCGCGTGCGGATTCTCGCCCCGTGCGACCAGTTCAAAGTACCGTCGTGTTTGGGGGATGCTCTGTATATGTTATGGTAGACAGTATTCAGTATTTTTTAATTGATGTCCAAAACAGAAAAAATAAGAAAAAAAAGGATAGTATGTACTTACGAGCCCATTCTCTACCGCATACTTGGTCAACAAGGAACTGTTTTCCAGTACGTTATTCGCGCGGCGGATGCGCTGTTGCGTCGCATAGTCGAGGTCATTGAAAGTAGTCACTGACGACGAGTGGTGAGAGTTCTGCGGGTGGTGGTGGTGAGTGTGCGGAGAAGAAAAAGAAGAAGAAGAAGAAAGAGAAGACGAAGACGTATTTGTGGTGTTGGCAGAAGAAGCATTCGTTGTAGTAGAAAGGCCAACTCCACGGGCGGCGGATGTCGATTCACCGGATACCGTGCGTCTGCCACTACCAGAGGAGTTCGGCTGGTTGTTGGTGCGCGCAGTTGAAACAGTTGATGAGGACATTGCTGGTATGGTGGATAGTACAGTATTAGAAAACGCAGTTTCTTCTTCAAAGTCTAAAGTGTAGAGGCTTCTTCTACTACCGGTACTGTAAGAGCAAGAATAGGAACTGGACAGGGATAGGGACAGGGATAGGGACAGGGATAGAGACAGGGTCGGGAACAAGGACAGTGAAGTAATTAATACACACGTAAGCTCACCAATCTTGGCAGACAACACAGTTCAATGTACACATGTCGATGCCTCGGGACACACTAAGATCCACCGCATTCTCATTGAGTAGGCTGCCTTCTATAAATGGTGCCAGTGTCGTCGCTTGCAAAAAGGCCATGATCACCTGGCATACTGCAGATCGGTAGTATCATACTTCCTTCCTCGCCACCATCAGATGTCAAACTGCACACATGCGACATCGGTCGCCACAAATGCCGCAAATATGCCTCCATCCATGCCTGTCGTCATGAAAAAAAAAGTCTATCGCATGACAGCCAGCCCTCGGGGGCCACGTCTTTTCGCCATTTGCAACTGTCTCCATACCAATCGGGAGAGAACGTCATCTAGATTCTGATCCAAACGCCGACATGCCCGCCGCTTTCCCGCATCAATATGCCGCTAATGTTGCACCAATAAAGGAGAAGAATTCAGAACACCGGTCTCTTCAAAGCTGGTGGTGGGAGTACAATGGATTACATTAACATCCGTCCATCAGGCTGTTCTTTGGCCGCGAGTATCCTGCAGCATCCCTGGAGATCGGATTAGCTTCAAGCTGGACGAATCTGCTTCCTGGACTTACCATGATGTCACGTTGGGGTTCTTGTAGGCCTTGGCGTGAGAATTGATATAGCTGGTTGTTTCGTATCCGTCGGGATCGCATGTGATTTGGCCGCTGCCATCCTGATAGATTCGAATGTAGTCGATTCGCATCGTGGCTGGCATCAATGGACTAAGGCCGGTCAAGTTGAGCGCGGAGAAGCCTGGTGACATGCCAAAGTTGACAATGACTGACATGGGCTCTTCTGGAATGATTCTCCGACCGACGTTGCCATTCGCGGCAAGCGAGTTTGCGTGGAGTCGCCAAACGGCATCGTCTCCAACATACCAGACGATGTCGCCATCATTACCGGGCGTGTATTCGAACGCATAAGTCTGATATCCATTGCCGTCGTACCAGTCATTGTTCAAATTCGTCAAGCCGGAGAAGGCTTGTTGGAATGGACCTCCCTTGTAATTGTTCATGGCTGTGATGGAGGGATCGTACAGCTCGACAAAGTCATAATTGGGCTGGTACCAGATATCGAAGGGCGCGACTTGGAAGGACTGCGAGGCGTGGCCAATTTGGTTGCCCAGCGGATCGAATGTCGCCACACTGGCTTCGATGACATCGATTTCTGGCGCTGATCGCGACGTGCCCGGACTGGGATGGTCCTCTCCGCTACATGTGCAGGACGGAAGGCGCATGCCGGGCAGGTAGCTGATGCCATCCGGCGAACTCTGATTCGGCGTGATGCCGGCATCGCAGGTATTCTCATACGAGTACGGCCAGAGACCATCCGTTGTTGACGCATATCCCGGCCGTCCCAGATTACCCATGGCCCAGAAACCGGGCCAGAAACCGACGGTGTCGCCTTGTCCGGGCAGTGAAATACTGGCCTCCAGTCGTCCTTGCTTGAAACACATCTTATTCCAACTCTGCAACATCCCGGATCGATAGTTGAGGTCGTGATTTTGAAACGCATCGAATCGGAGTTCTAAGATACCGTTGTTTGTTGTGACGGCATCAGGATCGTACCATTCCAAATCCTTCGTGACACCGTACCAAAGGTCCACGGCTTGCCAGAACGGATCGTCGCCGTCGTAAAAGGTGCGGCCCGGGGTCGAGAATTCGTCGGAGAAGGCGAGATGCCATGTATTGCCCTGGAAATCTGTCTTGGTTTTGGCCGAAGACGGAGTGTCGGGGTCGATGAGGCTGGTTCGTACATTTTTCAGCAGCGGAACCTTGCCATTGTTCAAGCACAGCGCATTGTCTTTGCAGGGGTCAGGGGTAGTCGTGTATTTCTGGACGAAGGTTCTAATTTACCGTTAGCATGCCATTCTCATACACGTGCATGCCACTCTCACACGCTTGCACGCCAAGCAGAACTTACATTACAGGGTACGCGACGAAGAGCACCAAGATGCCAATTGTCAGGAGGCCGAGGCCGCCAAGATTGACAATGCCTCGCCGGTTGAAGACATCGCAATCTCGCGGCTCGCCGCCCGGGTCCGGATTGTGGAGATAGTCGTCCTTTTCCACATCCTCGGGGAAGAGCAACAGGCCGGCCGAGGGAAGAATGTTATACTTCTCTGAGACAGTCTGAGTGTTGACATCGTTGTCATCGCTCCCCGCCCTCGAGCCCGGTCTGGACATGGACGCATCACGAAAGGGATTGTCGAAGGCTCTGCTGTCATGACTTCGGTCTGAGTCGAAGCTCGATCTTCTGGACGAGTGCGGGCTCGCGCGTCGGGACGATGCAATAGGAGAGTGGCTGTGTGATCGGCTGCTATACGGGCGCGAGCGTGAGGGTTGGAGGAGCTGATCTGATGATTCCAGCACTCGCCCCTGGTCATACACATTCTGTTGCTCTGGACTTGATGTGCCCGGTCTGGGGCCTGGGCTTTGTGGGGCGAATGATCGTGACACATTATTGATGTCGGCTGTTACCAGGTCTTCCTGGCCCGAGTTCAGTCTTATATGGGGAGGCACCCGCGGGGGTGAATGGGGCGCGCTGTTATTTGACGACATGGTGAAGCGGCGACCGACGAGTCGTCAGAAGCGGTCGATCGCCAGAACAAGGACGTCTTGTTCACGGCAAGAGTGAGGGCACTCAATGATTGATGGAGTTGCTGCGGAAATGATGAATAAGCTCTTCAATCTTGCCCAGGTGCACCGGTCCAGATAAGGCAGCAGATCCTCTGGTCTCGTCGTGATGGCTGAAATCACAGCCTTTTAATAGAGTTCACTTGGTCGCCACAGTAAATAAATGTATTATGGGCTCTTGTCTTCCTAGGCAGGAGACAAGAGTGTTTTTAGGGGCGTTAATCCACAGTTGCTGTTTGAAATGAGTGTCGACAGTGGGTGGTGGGCAGTGATGGCCAGAGAAAAGACGGTAATGGATGGACAAAGGACAGCGACCGAAGGGGCGACTTAGAGTGCGGTAGAGATGATGTGGCAACAAGGTCTGAGGGTACAGAGAGATGGCAGCGCACCAGCGAAAGACGAAGACGACGACGAGGACGATAGCCACACGCTGATGGCCGGGGCCAAAGGTGTTCGTTACGGTGTTCGTTACGGCGGTAGTACGAAATAAATATACGGGGTGCCTGCCACCAGGCCAATAGGCGCTTTGTCTTAGGGGCCGCTAACCCCCCATCCTCGTTGGTACGGGGGTCTTCTCGCCGACTACTACTGTAACTACTGTCCA
Source organism: Chaetothyriales sp. CBS 134916 (assembly GCA_003709845.1). Classification (NCBI taxonomy): domain Eukaryota; kingdom Fungi; phylum Ascomycota; class Eurotiomycetes; order Chaetothyriales; family Domatiomycetaceae; genus Domatiomyces; species Domatiomyces globalis. The sequence goes on from QQXO01000054.1 coordinate 39,347, forward strand.
GTACTTATGGTTACCGTACTTAGGTGCGCATCCAGAGGCACCGCCCTCGTGCCTTGCAGTAACTTAGCTGCAACGCAACGCTTTGGGTGCAAAGCCAAACATTGCTTAGCAGGATGCTTGGTAATACCGACTCAACTTTTGGGGCTGTTTTGGTCTTATCGCACCTGAAAGCACACCAAGCCCCTCTCGCTCTCTCGCCGTGCACTCATCACTTGCCGTGCACTCATCACTTGCCGTGCACTCATCAATCGCCATGCACTCATCACTCGCCGTGCACTCATCAATCGCCGTTGTCTCGTAGGAGCACCGGCAGCCTACTGTCTTTTCCTCGTCGTGGGGCAACGGGCAATGTGTCAATGATGAATAGAGCGATTGTGTCTCAGCTAGGATGCCTCATCTCAGCGACGCCTCAGCTTGATGGGTCTGTACTGTACAGTAGTAGTACCGGTACTGTAAAGTTTCTCCCGCCCGCCTAGGCTTTTGTGGATCTGTTCCAGCCCCATCCCTCTAAGCTTTCAGTGCTGGGCCTCTGTTGTACCGCCAGGGATCCCCTTGTCGCGTCTCGGCCAATCCCCTGCTGCTAATCCGATTTCTCGCGGTGACCGACTGGAGGCTCCATGGCAGCACGTACCATACCGGTCCTGTAGTACCCCCTCTTCTGCCATCCAGTCGTTGCACCAGCGTCCAATCGGCTCCCAGATGCTTGATGCTGAGAAGGACACCACGCAGCGCTGCCGTCAATTTCTGTTCAGGGTGGAAGAGGCTCTTTTGACAGCCGTCAGCTGGGTGATCAATGTACCACAGTGGAGTCCGTGCTCAAGGCACGCGACCAACGCAGCCACCGTGCCACTACCCACAAAGGCCCAGACAACGGGTTTACTTTGCTGCAACAAGATCTGTTTCCACGGAGATTGGTATCCATCCGCATCTGCAATTCCTCAATCTGCTAATAATATGTTGTTTTGTTTCTCTCGAATAATCTGCGACTGAGATTCGCAACCTAGTCCGCGCTGGAGCCTTTCGGGAAACTTTCCCGCCTGTAACTTACCTACCAGTAGTTAGTACCTTCGGTACGATAGAGTAAGACAGCCCTTGGCGAGATTAATTGCGTCGACCCTGCACGACATGCAACCATCTCTTCTTCGTAATACAGTAGTAATAATAATGATCATGTCTGTTACCGGTATTTGCGTGCCTGTGACCAACCTGGTCTGGTTTAGCGTGCACAGTAACACCCTGGCACCGGTCTGTGTGATCCGGACGATATCAAGGCCTATGTACGGTATACACCCGCTGCTACCTTTATCAGATGAATGAACGATAGACCTTCAGACCTAACTTATTTGTTTGCTCTTTCATTCTCTTACGGAAACTGCTTTGACTTAATCGCCTTTCAACCGATCCAGCCAATCCACCAACCTCTTCTTGATGACCACGCCGACCAATTTACCACTTAGCCCGTCCGTCACCATCAGATAGCGCAGTCCCAACTTGCCAAACATTTCCACCGCGTACTCCATCGGTGCTGACGCCGAGAGAGTCAGCGGTGTGCGGTCGACAAAGCATGTCATGTCGATGATCCTGTCTATGCCCTCACTCTCAGCACCATTGCCATTGTCCTTGTCGGGGGTGGAAGTTGGAGGAGACTCGGAGTCCATGCCGGCGCTTGCTGTAGCCGGAGCCGAAGCCATGCCACCACCATCGTTGCCGACGCTGATGGCCCCGGGGTAGGAAGGGTAAGGATGGATCAAGCGCACTACTGCCGGAACAGCACTCGCCTCGCCATGACCGGCACCAGCACCACCAAGTGCATACTCCAACTCCGCCTGCGCGATATACCCCAATGGTAGGCCCGACGCGTCAGGATGACCATAATCATGATTGACAAGCACGAGTCCAGCGTCCATCAGCCCCCGGCCCTGGAGCTGTGTGAGTTTCTCGACAAGCACATGTTTCGGCACCAGCCCCGTGTCCAGGGGTACCGCGACCGTGATTTGCTGCATCGTTAGCGCCGGTGGGATCAGCGCTTTTACTGTGTAGTAGTTTTCATAGTCGTCGACTTGTTCTCCCTTCCCCTGCTGGCCTCGCAGTAGCAGTGCCATGCTGGCATCAAGATCGAGAAATGGATGACCCAGAACGGTCTGTGCTCGGTCGTAGACGCCTTCGGGTTCGAGACCGTCCGCGATCCACTTGGCAACCATGATGCCGATCATATTGGGCACGATGAAGTCGAGGTCGCCGGTGAGTTCGAACATGACCACGGCCAGGGAGATGGTCATGCGAGAGACGCCGGCCAGGAAGGCGCCGGCGCCCACCATGGCGAAGATGCCGGGCGAGGAAGACGAGAAGCAAGGGAGTTGGCCGACAAGTCGGCCGAAAAAGGCGCCCGCATCGAGAGCCGGGATGATGATGCCCGAAGGCACTTTGATGCCGAATGTGATGATCGTGAGAATTAGCTTGACCAGCGTGCCGTGAATGAGCCAGCCGATGTATTCAATGCTGGTAGCAGCAGCAGCAGCTACTGCAGTAGTAGTAGTCGCTGCAGCAGGATCTCCGCCACCGGCTGACTCATGGCGACACACATAGGTGGTCTGGGAAGCGGAGTGGTTCGCGCAGTCCACGAGGAGGTTCTTGATGATGATGTCGCCCGGTTCGCGGGTTAAGGGGTTGGGGTACTGCAGGAGGGTGGTGGCGAGGACGACGAGAAAGACCTCAAGCACCGGGCTGGACTTGATCACGCCGAACGCGCGGAACCAGCGGGACCAGATGAAGTTGAGCTTACAGAACACGCCACCAAACACGCCACCGGCGACGCCGAGCAGTACAAAGACCGGGTAGTGCTGGGCCTGGTAAGACGTCGTGCCGCCGTAGTTGGTCTCGAAGAGCACCAGTCGTCCCGTTCCCGTTGGGTTGAGCTCGCGGAGGATCAGGGCTGAGCAGAGCGAGCAGACGAACGCTCGCCATAGGACCTTGCGTGGGAAATAGGTCGCTATCTCCTCGTAGGCAAATAGCACGCCGCCAATGGGCGCTCCAAAGGCCACTGACAAGCCGCTCGCAACGCCGGCCGCAAGGATCTCGCGGAGCTTACCGTCGTTGTTGGCATACTTGGGCAAACAGCTGGCAACGAGATTCGATACGCAAGCTGAGATATGCACGAAAGGCCCTTCTTTCCCCAAACACATCCCTGTCGACACCGCGAAGATGGATCCCACAGCCTTGACCAGTAGCACCTTAAAACTGAGGAAGTGAGGGATGACAAAGCCGCTGAGGATGGTTTTGATCTCTGGTATGCCTGAACCGGCTGCCATGTACATTGACTTCCCCTTGGCCGACGGTGTGGGCTGCCGCGGCCACAGCGGCTCGCCATTCGCATCTCCACTGCCATGGCTGCGCGTGGACTTGGCCCTCAGCATCGGACTTCGATCGCCCTGTCCCGGCGAGGCTGCTGGCAACGCCGTCTTGGTCGTCATCGTCACACTGCCGCTGATGATGCCAAACAGAAGAGCCCAGCCTCCGTAGATGCCGAACTGATCCCAGTAATCGGTTCGCCAAGGATGCCAGTCGGTGCATGTCCCGTCGTTGCCGATGCTGGCCTTGTTTGCCAGACTATTCAACAAGAGCTCGCTGGAAGTACAGCAGCTTTCCTTGTTGGAGAACACGCGGGTCTTACAATAGCCAGTTTTCCAGTCGTTGACTGTCGCGACCGCCATGTCGACCATAAAGGCGACACAGGCAGTGAGCGTGCCAATCAACGCCGCCACTATCCACCCTGAGCACGCGTCCAACAGGGCAACCACCTGGTGGCGGAGGCCTGGCCGGCCGTGGACTGCTCGCCAGCGGAATGAGTCTTTAACCTGCCAACAAGTCAGCCCTGAGATGGCCTACTAGACCTTGTTTTTCCGGTCTCTGATAACAGCTATGGTGGAATTCACCAGATCATGGAGCCAATCGATGGTCGTGTAGTCATTGTATGGGAGCCGCTCTCCCACGGCAGTCTCGCCGAGCAGCTGCTCTTCCTTCCTCACGCGGGAGCTGTTGATGGACGCGGCGTCTCCATGGTAGCTAATGGACGATATGCTATGGCGTGGTGGAGGAAGCAGATGTGTGCGCTCCGTATAGAGCTCCTCATCGTCGGCCATAATGGCCTGGGAGGTGAAATGGATGGAGAGCCCCATACAGAGGGCCAGCCTCGATTATGATGCTCTCCATCATTGGAGCATTCTCTACAGCCAACAAGGGCGCTCACGATAAGAACAAGGTCTACACGACCCCAAATTATACGCTAAATTCCTAGAGATAGTGTTAGTAATGTAAATGTGCTACTGGTCAAATGAGCCACCGTACACAGTTATCCAGTGCCTTACGTCATCCATGCCCTTGTGATACAATCAACCACGACATCGACCTTCAATGCCACCCATCTCATTCACAAAACTCCTGTCCCAAGCAAGTCCAGTAACAAGACGTCTACTCACTCAGCCACCACATCTGCCAAAACCCAGACCATCCCAACGACCACACCTACCACTCCTCCTCTGCTGGCCGCCCACGCTCACTCGCAACATGGCCGACGACTCCTCGTACGCGGCCTTCCTGAACAAAGCAAACGCCGACCTATCCTCCTCTCACCAACAACCACCACGCTCCACCACTACCACAACAACAACAACAACAACTATCACTACTTCTACTGCCATCCCCGCACCCCTCAAATCCATTGTTCACAGCAACTCCCACACCTACACCTCCGACACCGATTCTCAGTGGGAGCCTGTTTCGATCCCCTACTACAGTTCCTCCGCGCTACCGCCTTCCGCCGAGGAGTTCAAGAAGGCAATTTCAACAGCGGCAACAGTCGAAGAGCTGCAAGTCAGCGACTTTGATCCACAGAAGCAGTATGGAAGCGTGATTGACGCGGTCAAGGAAGCTGCAGCAGCATCAATAGGAGGAGGAGGAGGGGATGATGATGGGCAGGTCAAGGTTTTCAGAGTGCAAGTCGATCGTACCAGGGTCGAGTATTACATTGTTTCCCTTTCCAATGGTCAAGCAGCTGAGAAGAAGTTGGTGGGCGTGGTGGCTAGGGCAGTGGAGAGTTGAAAAAAAGGACAACAACTAACTTAGTCAATATCAAGCAAGTTAAATACAAGCAATGGATTGATGGATTAATGGATGGATGAATATATATGATCAGGTGTGGGGATAAAATTCTCCGACACTTGGCTTCCTGTTCTCCTCCATTCAACTGTGGACTAGGAAATATTGACAGGGATCAAGAGGTTGGCATGGGCTAGACATACACCAGGGATGTTACACAAAAAGGCATTACTAGGTGACAGCCATGAATCTTCTCTTGTTGGTCCATTTGATTCATTTGACTCCCATGCTATGCTAGTGCTTGAAACCCATTGCCATGTCATTTTCGTCTCAAATCATCCGACAGGCAGCAATGAGACGTTTCCGCTTACCAATCGTTTCCGCTTGACAATCCCAAGGCTGTCGCTTGGTTGTGCTCTCGACACGATTCGACACGATCCAGCCACAGGAAGACATCTAGGAGGCAACAGCGTCCTTCTTGAGGGTACCAAGGTACTGTCTCTTCTCCGCTGCAGTCTGGTAGGCACCGTGACCGAACTTGGATGAGGTGTCGATCCACTTGAGATCGATCTTTTCCAGAGCCTTGCGAGAGGTGTGAGTGAACAACGACTTTCGTAGCGTGATCACTCGCTTCTTCACACCCGGAACCGAGCCCTTGAGCAGAAGGAAGTCGTTTTTGACCTCGCCGTAGCGGACGAAGCCACCAAGACTAAAGGACTAGTTAGCAGTTTGTTGGTAATGTGCGACTACAGCGGGCAAACATACGGAGTGATGGTCTTCTCAATCACATCCACCTCGGTCGAAGCGTTCTTGGCGTCCTTGCCCTTGCCGATTCGGTACACCTTATGGTTGACTGATGTGCGGTGGTGGTAGCCGTCTTGACCGGCACGAGCAACGGTCCACTGTACGTGTGAGGGATGCCATGCACCAATACAGGCAACCTTGCGGAGACCCTTGTGTGTCTTCCTCGGCAGCTTCTTTGTGCCCCATCGCGAGGTAACACCTTGGAAGCCGTGGCCCTTGGTGACAGCAATGCAATCGATCATCTCATCTTGCTCGAAGATGGAATCGATCTCAACTGGCTTCTCAAACAGGCCATGGCCGAAGTCGACCTTGTCCTCGACCGAGCCGCCGTTGATCTGGATCTCCATGAGATGGGCCTTCTTCTGCTTGAGCGGTGTAGAGCGGATCTGAGTGTGAGCAAGAACACGGACAACTGTGCAGTACTTCTTGATGCGCTCAAGCTCGCGGGTGATGGAGGCACCCTTGGATTCCGAGTACTTCTTGGCGTACTTGGTGAAGGCCTTCTTCTTCGACTTGTACCAGTTCTTGTAGAATCGGCGCTTCAGTTCGTCCGAAAGATGCTCAGCCCAGACGGTGGTAAGCGATCGCAGGCCACGAGGAGTTTCAATGTAGCCAACGAGGCCGACAACAATCAACTATCTTGTCTTAGCCCAATCATGATACAAGCAGCCGCATCCTTACCGGTGGTGTCTCAATAATAGTGACAGCCTCAACAATCTCTTTCTTGTGCATCTTCGCCCCAGGTCTCTCGAGGTCACGCACAACAGTGGTCATGCCGGCCTTGTAGCCCAATGATGCTGTCAGGTGCACTGGTTTCTTTGGGTCATCCTTGGGAAAGCTGTGATCATGTTTCAGCTTCGACTCTCAAGAGTCATGACTTCAGATAACCAACCTCTTGACCTTGCCTCGGTGTCTTGAAGCTCGCTTTCTAGGCAGGAAAGCAAGCGAGCCTGCATAGTTGTTAGCACACACCTGCATTTTCGAACGCGCGGGAAGGATCAGCTCTACCGTGTCGCGGTGCTTCAAATTTACGGTGAGACCTGAGCAATTGTTAGAAGCTATAAAGCCGATTTTATTCTGTTTACTCACATCTTGTCGGATGGCGAAGATAATCTCAATCTAGTTGGCAATTGCGGATGAAGCTGGTCTGCTTGGATTCTTGTGCGAGAAAGTTTCAAAGTGTGGGCTTGGCAGCCAAGATTTTGTCTTACTGGCGCTAGTCTATTTCAGTAACCCGTTCATTTGCAGTCTCCGTTTCACGTGGCTACTCTCGCTTGAATCAGAAATTTGGTTTCAAGATCTGGAAGGGTTGAATTGGTTCATTTGAAGTAAGAATAACTATCATAGCTCATCTCCCTGCAAACTGTGATTGAATTTACAGTATACCGAACGAAAATTTTCGATCATTCCCTATTCCTGACATTGCGGCCGTCCATCACCTTATGTCAGCCCCGGACTACTGACCATTCCTTTTCCTCACCCCTTTTCGCTGTAGACAAAACTCTGACTTTCTAGGCGGGGATCTCTTGCTTTGGCACCACACCAGAAGGTGCGGTCTGTACGGGGCTGTTCTTTGCAGCTGTGCCTGGCGCTGTGCCGCTTCCTGCACGCTTGTCATCCTCGGAGTTATTGTCATAGTCTTCATCGACATCCATCTTGCGGGCCGCAGGCTCAGCAGCTTCCTTTCGTTCATCCACGTGTCCGTCAAGGATAGTGGACATGGACGGGATCTGCTGAGGCGGCTGACTGAAGGGGTGATGAGCTGCCTCAGACGGATGATAGCTCTCATTTGGTCTGCGTTCGTTTTCGCGATGGATCTCACTAGGGTTAGGCCTGTATTGATCACGTGGGGTTGTGATTCGGTGAGGGGGGCTAGGATTATGGACAGGCTCATCCAAGCGCGCACGAGTCTCATCGTTTGCTGGCTTTTTCGAAGGACCTGGCTCACTCTCCCACTCGCGGCTTCGCTTCATCGCCGAAGGCGGCCTCTCATCGCGTGGAGGCTCGGTATTGATTGGCAGGAGCGGAGCCGACGAGGGGGGCCCATTAGTAATGCTTGGGAAAGCTGGTGGTGCTTGGTACGGCTGTTGATGATAACTACCATGGGGCGAGTGTGGCTGTTCGTCTCGGATTGGCCTTATCTCTGTGGGTGGGCTGAAAGGACGTCCGTAAGGCGGTAGGCTGTTCGACGTCGCAGGACCATTCGGTTGCTGCACAGGGCCGCCATTTAGCTGCGGTGAAGGGCGAACACTTGGGAAACCTGGTCCACGATCCTGAATGTGCAGCTGCGGAAGAGTTTGGGGACCGGCTCCATATGGTGGTGGTGGTGCTGACTGAATCTTGGGAGAGGGAGATTGCATCTTGCGAACTGGTGTATGCCGGGATGGCTCCCCGTATGGTCGTGGCCCATCTAGGAGTGGGGAGGGAGCTCTGGCTGGTGGTGCGCCAATGCGATCTCTACTGTCATAGCCATTCTGCTGCGGGCCCTGCTGTGCCGGTGGATTGATTCCAGGAATACCTCGAGTCCATTCGCTAACTCTAGCAGCGTCAACTGGCGGCTGATGAGGGGGCTGTTGAGGATGCTGGTTCGGCTGCAAGCCCCATTGAGGTTCGGGTGGAACACCCACACCATTCTGGTATGCTTGAGGGTGAACGTCTTGAGGGGCTGGCGCGTTGTGTTGATTACCACCAGCGCCACCGCCGCTGCGAAGAAGTTGAAGACGTGCCTTGATGTGTTGGTTAGAAGGATCCAATTCAGCAGCCCGAGCGTATGCATCCAGAGCATCGGCGGTTTGATTGTTGCAGGACTCATACTTTTCTCGTCAGTGGTCGGAGCGGGAAGTGGGGTACCGGGGCGAACTCACCAATGTGCCGAGATCGTACCAAACTTCTGAGATATAGGGATTGAGGCGAATGGCACGGGAGTAGGCATCAAGAGCGTCGCGGTATTGATTGATTTGGTAGTATAGCACGCCAATGGAACACCAAAAGGTCGGATTTCGACCGTCGCGGTACACTGCTTGTTGGTAGGCTTCGTAGGCCTTTGGGAATTTCTGCTGTGCCATGTAACAACGACCAAGCAGATACCAGCTCTGAGCGTCTTGGTTATCTAGGAAGCCATTAGCGTGAGAGCAAGGGGAAATCAAGGTAAAGAGCTCACCAGAGCTAACAGACTGCTCAAGATACTCAATCGCCTGTTCCTGGCTTTGGTAGCTATTGCTCTGTTGATGATGCAGCCAGCCAAGTTGCTGAAGAACTTTAGCGTGTTTTGGGTCCCGGTCAAGCACTCGGCGGTATGCAGTCTTTGCACTTTCGAACTTGCAATCGTTAGTCAAAAGCTGCAAACTTGGCACGGGCCGCTTACATCTTTTTGTTGTTCATGCACGTGGCCGATCTGGAACCAGATGTCTTCTTCACTAAGAGGACGTGGAGGGTCCGAGACAATGTATTTGAAGCACTGAAGTCACATTAGCTCAGTCTAGCTGGGGCTTGGACAAACACATACTTCGAGACTCTGTGCGAATTTCTGTTGTTGTTTGTAGATGATGCCCAGGCGGAAGTAGATCTCATTCGCCTTTTCAAAGCCAGGTTCCATGCGCATGACTTGCGAGAATGCCTCCTCGGCGTGTTCCAAGGAACCATACCGATCATACAATATCCCAATCCCGTACCAAAGCTTGGGCTCCTGATAATGGTTAATGCTGTGCAGCATCAAGGACATGGACCACTCACCTTGGGATCTGGCAGGTAGTAAAGAGCCTGCTGATAGGCAGTGTATGCTTCTTGCAGGTTGTCCATCATCAGGTAACAGTGGCCCAGGTTGCCCCAGGCATCACCATTTGCAGGCTCCACCTGGAGGATCTTTTTGAGGTACTCCATGGCTTTGTTGTATTCCTCTTTCGTCCGCAGTATGGTTGAGATGGCGTTCAATGTGTGCGTCGACCAGCTATTGTGGCGAAGGGCCTGATCATATGCGAAAAGGGCCCCGTCCAAGTCGCCCGTCAGCTCGTTGAGCGAGCCTGTTAAATGTCAGTTGACATTAGTGCTAAATTCATCTATGCATACCTATCCGCTGCCATGTTGACTCGTTCAATTGGGCCAAAAGTCGCTGTCGTTGCACGTGGGCGTCTACTGGAACAGCGGCTGCTCCATGCCCGTACTGTTGCCCTCCTTGTTGCATGGCTAGAAGGCCCGGAGGCGAGGGATGGGGTACCAGAGACATGTCTGAGCGCGGGCCGAGATTGTTGTGGACGAGCGGGCTCGCTGGCTCTGCCCAGAGCCTAGGAACACGATTGAATAGCACGGGCTTCCAGCCCACGGGCGCGTCCAATGACCGTGTGATGCTATCGAAGGGAAGTTGCCAATGTCACCCGAATGGGGGTTACAGAAGTGCTTGGTATCAGATGCTGAACTCGGATACCGAACAATGAAAGATGTAGGATTCAATCACTATGCTTTGTAAAGTTTGGCTCTCGAAATCACCAATATCGTCAGAGCCGGCAAGGCTGGGCTGAAGATGGGTTGCCGGTCTGTGGCAGTGGAGTAATATACAGGGTACGATCCCGTATAGCGTTGATTTATTGGGTGGGAAAACGAAGATATGGACGGTAAGGGAGTAACAGGTACTACTGTACACGAGAGCACCGGTAGCAAAGGAAGCGGATGGGGAAACGAGCGGATGACAGGAGGCGGGAAGAAGACATTGCGACAATTCAACGCTAAGGGTAGGGTTTCTCTACCTGTCGAGATCTCTGTTACGAAAGGGAGTCGTGGGGCACGAGAGAGCCACAGACACCGCCTGAGTGGACGCCTTCCAGGATAAGTTTCCGTTCCTTTGAAGGAATGACGCCCACCCGAGCATGCCAGAAGTCTTTAAGTTTCCATCGGAGCCCCGCTTGAGTGGGCCGCGTGTCAGAGCTTCGCTAAAAATGCAGATGAGCCGGGCCTGGAGAGTGGCGCCCAACACCGCATTTACCAGGATCTTCGGGGTATTGACAGGCACGGCGCTTCCCACCAAGCCAGGTTTCTCCAATGAGACCCTGGTCTTGTGGGCCCAATCATGCGCGCGACAGCACAGACTCGGCCCCCCTCCGGGTGCCCGATTTTCATTAATGTGCCCCACAATCTCCTTTTTCTCACGAACCTTCTGCCACCCCTGCTCTGTGGCAACAAAGTTGCCTGCCATGCCCGCCAGCCACATGCCCCTTGTGAAACCGGCTGCTGCTCTCGGATTTGACTAGATTTATTTAATCTGGCGGCCACTACACCACAGGCGGAGAAACTTTCCATGGACAGCTGCTAGTTCGCTGCGTGACTTGGTCAGCGAAAGTAACCACTGCACGTCGGTAGTTTTCATTCGATGATCGCGCATCTGCCCCATGGCACAGTCGCGAACTGGTGTGGCAGATTTAGAGCCTCCTCCCCGAGGATCAAACGTGGGACTGCGCCTGACAACTGGGGACGGGAGTGACGCCACATTGGGCCTGATCTGGCTCCGAGTGTGTCATGTGACTCGAGCCACAGAGCAGCTGTGTGGCTTGCCATGATGGGTGGCCAACAGTCTCTTACACGAACCTACTGTGCTCTCCTCTCCCTACTCGATTGTGTTGGAAATATACCGTACTGGTCGAGGTTTATCACTAAGATGTCAGGAGAGGCCAGCGAGGGACAGTTATTTTTCTTTGGCGAGGCTAGCCGCCGTTGGTAGTAGAACAGCCGTGCAATTTCGATAAGCCCGTGCGTGTACACTCGCTGTGCCATTTGCATCGCTGACCCGACGCAAGCTAGATTGAGTGACAGGCACCCCTTCACGATCAATTAGAGTGTCAGCAGTGGTGCGATGAGTATTACATAGATGTCGTGCTGTACATTGTCTAGACCAGCCGCTCGCAAACTCTGCTGCATTCATTACATTGTAGGGTGACAACACTAGATCCTCGACATTCAAGGGTAGCCAGTTCTACAGTACTTGATCGATACCCGACCTGCGTGTGGTAACAGGTATTGTGCGACGACGTGGAGTTTTACGTAGGTTCGTGTCTGGGACCAATTTGAATTCTGAGTGTCATGACATATGGACAGGAGCTGATGTGTTCAATGCCCCATTGCTGGTAGGTGCCACATGAGATACCGTAGCTTCACACTACATTTACCGTTCTGGTCTACTTGGGATGCCTCTGGGAAGACAATGAACATTAACGATGTGTCGAACCCCAGGCAGACTATGCCAACATGCCGAACCCTGAGAAGTCGCGTTGTTAGTGTAATCCGCCGAATAGGCCCGCAAACGGCAGCTCACAGACACGAATGTTGACAGCGGTGGTTACACAAGTTACTTGCGACATAGTGTGGCACAGCTGCCGGTGTGCGACCAGAGCATTGGTTTTCAGAGGCGATGTCACGATCTGTCTGTGTCACACGGCCTCACCTCGAAAGATACGAGGTGTGACGACTACATATGGAGAGCTAACGCGGTTTTCTTGGTGGCCGGTTAGCCCTTATCAACGGTTAGTATGTCTTGGATTCTCATGGGCACCTCGGCTCTCGGATAAGAGGGCCTAAAGCTCAAAAGAGGGCAGGGGAAGTAAAGATTGTCAGGGACATCTTTGCACCTCATGGGACAATCGGTAGTGACGTAGGGGATAGTAATAAGAGGCCGCATTTTCCGGGTAAGCCCTCGCTGGTTGCGGATTGCCAAGAAAGTCGTAGCAGAGTGTCGCGGCCATGCGACAATTTGGCCAATTTCTCCCATCGCACTGGGAATAACAGAGAGATTTCGCGTTTAGTCAAAACTCTTCTAAAATGCGTTACTTTTAAATCTCACCGAAGGTTTCATTTCCACTGGCGGAGCCTGACGAGAACCAAATACTTGGAGAGCAATGCTGTGATGATAATCTGGGAGGGTAGTCCAATAAAATCTGCAAGCTGCTCGTGCAGTACTCAAATTTCTACTCTCTGAGCCATGGCACATGCATTCTGGCAAGGTGAGAGGATATGTATCGTCGTTGGCAATTAATTACTAATGAATCTCGGAGCCTCAACGGTTGCAGATCCGTGCTTGAGCGCGGCTTGGCGGCCAGCGCTTTACTTAATCAGATCCGCCAAGGCTTGGCTCCTGGATTCATTCTCTCCGCTCAATAGCTATCACGACGAGACAGTGGGGGATGAAGGACGGGGACGACTCACAACAGACCGGAGAGTACTCCGCTCCGCTTGGCCTGGCCATGGCGACCTCATTGGAGGTGAAAGGTAAAGTGGTCAGGCGCTGGCCAAGACCTTCAATTTACTAGGCCTGCTTGGCGATACTCGGCATAGCTTGGCCGTCCCATCGATCCCGCAAAGTGGAGGGGCTGTGTTCTTGGGTGCGGTCTTGGTGATGGGGCCTCCAAGACATCCTCATTCCATGGCATTTCCAGCGGTCAGTCCTTTGAAGTATGTACTGGCTTCCCTCCCCGTTGACTCAATGTCCGCTGCTCGAAGTGTTGGCATTGTCGATTCCAATCCACTGAGCAGCAGAGAGCCTAATCTGGGCCTGTGCCGACGTCTCGCTTGGGACAATGGACAGCCAGTCTCTGCCTCCGCCCATGGCCCATCCCGCGGGGAACTACCAACCCTTCAGAGGCCTGAATACCTCCTTTCCAGCCTACAGCCACCCGCAACCTCCAGCATTAGCAAGACCTCCCTTGGCGTATGTCCATCGTAGCCCACTACCAGGCGTCCTCCCCAGACTTCAATCACATCCGCAGTCATCGATCTCCAGCGTCACCTCAGGCTCATCTGATGGTTCTGACAACAAGACAAATGCTCCTCCACACCGTTCCTGGTCCAAGTCGCAGTCAGATCAGGGCCGTTTTGAGCTCTCAACGAACGGACCATCTCGAACCATCAATGGCAATAGCCGTCTCGCCAATTGGTCGGAGACGTATGAAAATCGCCCGATCGTCATACAGTACATCCCCCCAGACGATGAAGCGGTAGAGGAGCGAGACCATGCTCTTTGGATCCTAGTAAGTGTCCATGTCAATCGTACTGTGGCAATGTGACACTGGCTAACACCTCCCAGTGCTGGCTCTCATGCCTGGATCCGTTCCATAGCATTTTCAGCTGTATCTTCTCTGTCTTTGCCTTGATCGGACTGATCCTCTTCTGGCCACTACGACTATGTCACAAGGGTGACCCGTTCAGCACAGTACTAGTTCGCACCATCGCACCAGTCTTCTGGAATCACCTACGACTGATATACGCACCGTCGGCCAAGAAAGCGCATGGCTTTGACTTCAGTGCTCCGCGCCTGATGCTGGTTCATTTGGCATTGCCAATAGTCAGTCTTGCAATGGCTTTCTTCGCCTGGGTCGCCGCGGTCTTTTGGCTTTTCGCTCTGATGATGGGAAATCCGGACGGCACCGAAAAACGAGATGACGGCCGCGCAACAGTACTTGGAGCGCGCAACTACTTGGAGAAATATCTGCTTACCGCCATAAAGAATGAACATTGACATGTATATGTCGATTTGATGGTGCACGACTGCATGAAAGCATTTTCCGGCGAAGGTCAAAGTTTTGCTTTACATGCCTAGGAGTTACCCGGATACAGGTTCATGACCTGGATTTTCAACGAAGCGTTGTAGCTGTACGAACTGCATCTACTGGTGTTTATTTCGGTGTTTTTGGAACCGATTGTAGTTTATAAATTGATCATATTTCTGGCGAACCTTTTAACTTAGGAGGTGCTGGTAAGAATATCGTGAACGGTCACTGTCGACTTAGACTTGGGCAAAGCAAGGAATTCCAAATGTGAGAATAGGGGGAACAAAAGAGACAAAGAAGAAGGCCCATCCATGGACATGATCCCACATGGTGGGGCATACGACGTGGAGTGTGGGGAGTATCATGCTTCCCTTTGCCAATAGTCGAAAAAAGGCAGCCAGAGTGAGCTTAACCGCGAGGTATTCAAGGCTAGCCAAAGGCCAACTGTGGCCCCACCCAGCACTTGTCTGGCTGATGGGAAAGGGGGGTGGTTGTTGATCCAATAAAGATGGTTGAGTATGATCATTGCTCCTAACTGGTACAAGGAATTTTTGGCCTGCGATACATACGAGGGCCCCTTTCCTAGTAAGGGAATGATGAGATATTAAATGACCACTTCTAGGGGTTAGCTCTCTGACTTGGCAGGAAGAAATGGGTGGTATGGCTAAACGAGAAATACCTCGTGGGTAATAGTGTGACTGCATTAGGAATGTTGGAATCATTATCATGAGGCCCATACATTCATTTGGTTCCCGTCTTTTGTCTTGGGTTTTCTAGAGACACTATCTATCGCCCAATAGTCTTGTTTGCAAATGCATTTGTTGACAATGGTGTCAAAGGAAGCAGAGAACAAGAAGAAAATAGAAGCAGTGACTGTAGTACGCCAATCAACAAACCCTTAATTGGATTATAGATTAGTCAGGTAGTCCTCTATTTCCCCTTTGGTGAGTTTGCGGAACCGAGGGCCGACAGCATTCTCGACGCCTTTGTAGCCAAGCAAGTGGTTGACTGGGTCACCCACAATACCAATCTCGACTGTGTCACCGTTCATTTCACCTTCGATTGTTTCTTTGAGCGTTAGTAGTGCAATGTGAATTGCGTCCTATGCGAAGTACATGGATTAGCCGTTTGGACTCGATTCAGGCTTAGGGAACGTCATTGAAACTCACCTCGAGCTCCAAGCTGTCGTTGTACCGCTTCTCAAGGAAGGTCTTTGCACTGGTGGCACTTTTCCCAATAGCCGTTGCCTTCCAGGGAAAGTAGCTGCCACTGGGATCGACTTGGTACAAACTAGGGCCGCCCTTGAGGATGCCGCCGGTCTTACGGCTCTTCTCCACCAGCTTCTTCTCCGCCTCGCTCTCGCCTTCCTCGGCCACCGCGTTCTCCGGCTCGATCCCGTCGTCCCAACCGGCAATCAGCAGACTTACTCCGTACGGGCGGACACCACCGCTCTGAGTGGCCTCCTGCATTACTCGGGCCACGTCCTGCACCAATATCCTGGTAGGCGGGTACTCGTTGTAGATGCGTTTGTAGTTAGTATGCGATACTTTACGGGCCTTGTCGACGAGGACGCGGTAGTCGGGGCCCATGCCGGAATAGACCATGCCGATATTGGGGGTGATGAGCGACACTTTGGACAGCGACGGCGGGTCGATCAACGGCGACGAGGACTTCTTCTCGGTGGCCAGGACAATGCCATTTGTAGCTTTGATGCCCAGAGAGGTGACACCCTGGTTTACGGCATTGAGAGCGTATTCAATTTGCACAAGCTTGCCGCTGCACGATGTCAGATGAGTGATTTGTGAAGGAGCGAAAGCAGCAGAGAGACGGGTTGTGGCTTACCTCGGCGAGAAAGTGGTGAGGGAGAAGGAGTAGCGGTCTGCCATGGCGCTGGCTAAGGGAGAGGAGGGAATGAAGAGCGTAGGCACAAGAGATGCAGAATCACTTTACCATTTCGTGACAACACCTTCAACTATGATCGCGAGGCTGCAGCTCGATGCGCGTCTCGAGGACTTAAAAGACGGAGATAAGCCAGGATGGCGCAGGCTCGGGAAGGCACGCTCCACTCCGGGCTCTGCCAAGTCCTCCGGATCGCGGCTGCAGTTCGTTTCGTTAGCATCTTGGATACATATTCCCTCTTCTCTTGCAGCTTAGCTGTTGGGAGAGAGACATGACAGACTGTCTGTGTGATGCTCTCACCAGAGTGAGGTGCTTGGCTGGTTGTGACGTGATTGCAGATGGTCATTGCAGATTGATGTAGACAAGCTGGTACTGTACGTACCGTACCTGTCATTCACCATTGACTTGAGAGGCAACCATGGATCTGCCGCCAGATGGACAGGATGGCAACAATGATGCTGCTTCTACCAAGACTTCGCAGCCGCATCAGTCTGAGTCCACAACGAATTGGACATACCCGACGAGGATGTGCAGAATCTGCCACGAGGATGTTGTGCCCACCATCACTATGTATCCTCCTGGCTTACCTCCCACGCTGCAGAGGCCCCATGTCGAGTATATCAGTGAAGATGACAACTACGGAAGGCTGATCAAGCCTTGCAAATGCCGAGGCGGAATGAGGTACATCCACGAACACTGCCTGCTGAGGTTGAGGACAGAGAGTACACGGCCAGGCTCGCTCTGGAAGTGCCATGAGTGTGGACACCAGTTTAATTTCAGGAGACTGACACTGCAACGCTACCTGGGTAGTAAAGTCGTTTCCAGCCTTCTTGCAGTTGTCTTCATGCTCATCGTCATGTTCTTCCTTGGCTTCGTCGCAGATCCTCTCATCAACCTCTATCTAGATCCTTACGACACCCTTCTCGGGCATGAAGACTACTGGAGGGAATTTGAGATCCGCGACGAGGAGGAGATCATGTCTGGCTGGAGTGTTCACTTCCTCAAGGGCATGATATCGATGGGTCTTGTTGGCTTTATCAAGACAGCTCTCCTGAACCCGTTCCATTGGTGGAACATCCGCATTAACGGCTGGTCAAGCAGTCGCTCGCCAGGCACAATGGCAACTGGGCGAAGCAGAGCTGTCAACATTAGCTGGATTGCCGTGCTCATTGGCATCTCCTCTGCCTTCTTGCTCTTCTATCAATGGACGCAGAAGATTATTGGCATGACACTGCAGAGGATAGGGAACAACATTGTTGATACACAGCTGCCTGGGGACGATGATGACATCAAGCCTCCTCCCGGCTTTAGATTTGCTCCTCCAGAAGCGGAGCCCAAATCAGCCACCTCGCCCGACAAAGCTGATGAAGACATTGTGGATGATGTTGGGCAGACATCGGATGCGTCTCCATCAGAGATCAGAGACCAGACACCGTTCTTGCGAAAGCGGCGTATATCGTCATCCCAAGCGTCGGTGATGAGCATGTGAGTCCCAGAACAAGCCGGCGAGCATCGGGCAAGGCAGTACTAGCCTCGGGTCAAAAGCGCGACTCGTCCGTTCTGTTGGAAGAGCAACCGACATCATACAAAACAGACTCCAGACCTGGTCTTGATCGATCTCTTAAGGCAATGAATCTCCCTCCCTCTTCTGACTTTCCCCCACAGCTCGTATGTGAACTTCTCTGTTCAAATCTCATCATCGCCCAACTTTGAGTTGTCACTTGTTTTCTTCCATGGAGTGCCAATCAGTCAATGCGCGAAGAACAACTGCATCTCGCTGAAGATCACCACTGCCGTGATGGTAGTTTGGTCGACGGCATTTGCACGACCAGTACACAATTGTGCAGAGTTGCTTCGATGTGTGATGGCATCTCTGGCTATTGAAACTGGCAAATTCATACACTCTGGCTTGCTGCTTGAGAATTCAATATCTTCTACGACCGAGATTATCCTTCCTTTTGCTCATCACGCATCACGCCTTCCCTGATTTGCCCTGATTCAACCGAGGGGCATGCTACTGCTCCTGTGGATGATCCGATTGCCCTAGCCCATCTGTGGTCTTGCCCGACTTGCTTGTTTTCCTCATGCTCTTATCTTCACTAACGATGCCCGCCACTGTGGGTTGCCGAGTGGCAAACTCAAATATGGTCGTCCTCCCTGTCCCAGACGAGGTCGGCTCACTTGACCTCACTGAAAGAACTGATTTTTCCATCTTCCTCAGGTATCCTGACATTCACTTTGATTCTGGAGCCCCACAGATGGATGGGCCAGGGCCTGCGATTGATTTTTCTTCTTCTGCATCTCATACTACTGAAACCCCGCTCTCACTGAGACCTGCAGAGCCTTTTTCATCACCTCCATCAGATCAGGACTGCATTGATGACACTGATTTGGCCTCCAGGTCAACCTCAACACCTCATACCATCCCCAGTCCCCTTATTGTTCAGGATGGAGAGTCAAATCGACCAGATGAATACCAGGAATTCCTATACAAGCTTGAGGCTGCAGACTTGCCAGATCCGGCAGTCCGCTACTACCGTAGTCTCGCAAACCAGATGCTGCAGATCGCGGTCATCCTACAACCAAAAACGTTCTATCTCTCAGCCACGACCAACCAAGACATCCTGGGGTGCTCCGGCGCTCTGCTCGCCCAACTATGCGCCTCAAAGAAGATTATCTCGGGCCAGATATCTACCATCCATTACCTCACGTCTCTTGCCCCTTTCACAGTCACGCCTACAGACCTCGCCCTGCCATCCATCTTCTATCAACGCGCCTCCCTCGTTATCGCTCACCTGACCCTTCCTTGCCGAAGATCATTCAACCTTCTTTCCGACCTTCTGGCCGTATTCGACGCATACATCTACTCGGCCTACCTCCACCTATCTCAGCATCGTAATCACTTCTCTTCCGCTTGCGCCGAACGCATCAATGCTCTTTACAACGCACTCCAAATGCTCATTGCAAGTTACAGCCAATGGATCCGCACTCTCCATGGCCTCAGGTCTAGGTACATGTCTCCCTTACTCCGCCAAATCAACGATTCCACGAAGGTTCAGACGGAAATCGTGGAGAGGGAAGCTGCTTTGTTTGCTTGTGACGAGATGAACGCACGCCCACTTTCCGAGATCATGGCCGATCAAGTCGAGGAAGAGCAGATCAGAGGTGCGGAAAGATTGGCAGAGAGGAGACGGACGAAGAGTAGTACGCTTGCGCGGGAGAGGAGGACGAGGATGACTGTGGTGCGGGACAATGGAGGCATTCAAGGGAGGATACGGACAAGAGTGAGGCGGGAGCATACTCTATGATGATGATGATGATGACGATGACGATGACGATGATAGACAACAATCCCCATGCCTTGACTTGAGGTGTGTAAGTGTAAAATAGTGTGTTACTTCCGTCATTGAGGCTGGCCTTCTCAGTACATAAACCACTCTCGACCAATTAACTAACTGATATCCATTTGATCCTGGCCTGCACCAGCAGAACCAGAATCGCCACCTTTTGGTCTCTCTTTCACCCATGCAATAAAGTCATCGATCGCGAAGGGCCAGGCACCATCGGCTCTCCAGGCCTCGAGTGTCTGCTCGTCGGGCTCCTCCTTGGTCTTAAGCACGAGTTCACCAACCATATTCCACAGATCCTTGTTGACAGGCCTCTTGCCCTGGGTCTCGTAGAACTCAAGCCACAAGTCGAGCCACTGGACGCCGCCGCGACCGTTGTTCCATTCGATGCCGCCCGAGGCTGCGGAGAAGAACATTTTCCAGAACTCGAGCGCCGATTCGAGTGGAACAGAGCGCTGGTGTTCAGGCTTGGCGAACTTGAATGCTGCCCGGTAGATGGTTTTGAAGTATGCTGGGTCCGAGGTCAGACGCTTACGAAGCAGGGACACGTGCGCGGATTGGCGGGCGATGGTATCGAGTGGTTGGGGTTGCTGTGCCGTGGTGGCGGAGCGTGCGGAGGATCTAGCTGTTGCTCCTGTGACTGTTGTTGCTGCTGCTGCTGCTGCCGTTGTAGTGGAGGCATTGAGCCAGCCGGACACGAAGGCTTTGCGTTCGAATTCGCCGATGGAGTCGACGTTCAAGAGGTCACAAAGGGCAAAGTGGACTACTTCGTCGACGGCGATGGAAAGGTCAGACAGGTAGGATTGTGCTCCGCTGATGAGGATCTTGTCGGGTTCTGTCTGGGGAGAGTCTCGGTATGTGTCGAACAGTTTATTCAAGTGTTGCTGAATGGGTGTTGAGGCTGAGGCAGTGTTGTTGGAGGAGTAGAAACTAGGGGGTAGGGAAAGAACGGGAATGTTAGCGGCAGAACCTCACAATTTGTGTGCTTGTGTGATAAACAAACTTGTTCACATGGTTGACAAAATGGAGGAAAGTCTCAGCATCTGACACTTGTTGCTCGGTTGCGGAGGTGCTGGTAGTATCCTGTACAGGTGAAAGCGGGTCCATGGCTGTGGTCTGCTCTGGAATTGCGGTGGCCCTGGCCTTTTTGGGCGACATGTCAGGCAAGACAGGAGAGTCTTCAGCAGGGACTTTCCGCTTGCTGGTAGTCATGATCCCAGTGACAGGTAACCCAAAATCAACAGCTAATTGCAGACCCACCCGGAGTTGCATCAAGGTCAAACAAGATATTGTGGACAGAAGTCATACAAGAGGGGAGAGTGAAGAGAAACAGAGGAGGGAGGGCAGTCCGTCAGGTATGGCAGATACAACTTGTTTACTTGTACGCTAAGAAACTGCCTTCGGGTCTTTGTTGCCTGGGTTGTCGCGGTCTGAATCGGTTTGCTGTGGATTGAAATTCAGGACAAGTACTGTCCCTGACAACGGTTGTCGTGCTCTGCCATAGTGGGGCAACAAGTCATGGCAGAAAAGGAGTGCAATACACCTAACTTACCTGTTGATGGCACGTTCGACATCCCAGTCGTGGTTCCTAAGATGCTGTGGTAAGTCAGTCGAGAGTCTGGCAACGTCAATCGTTCGGTACTTCCCTTGGCTGCAACACTCTCCTTGGCCTGTGTGAAACTAACGAACTGTGCTATTGAGGTGCGTTGACTCGAACTGTAGGTGGGCGGCATGGTGACTCCTGAACGGTAGGGAAAAGTCTTACACTTGGACTAAGTTATTCAGCAGTCGACATAGATCAACCTGGGCTCAAGAGAGCGCTACACGAAGGATCAAGAGGGCCACCAAGTACTGTAGCCAATGCCCAAGGCAAGATTCAGCCTGGACTCGACAAGGCGCGAGTCGACGCTCGAGAGGGAAAGTTTGCCGCGTATATGAGTTTGTTCTCACTAATTACAGTAGGAGGTTGAGAGAAGGGCTGCCCACTATAAGGCCGACAGAACAGTGCTCGAGGCACAGGCATGATGCATGCGGGTCAATTCTTTCAGGTGATACAATTCCAGGATGTAGACTGATCCGAGAGTTTACATAAGGCCGCTGATGGGAAGCGATGCTTACTAAGGGTCAGCACTCCACGGTCTTTGGCTCCAGCAGTTTTCAGAAGTATTGACAGTAATTAGTAGAACACTGGGTGCCTCGAAACGGCAGCTGAGCATCAAGACACGTGGGGATGCTACAAACGGTGCATAAAGCGAATGGTTGGAGTTGCGAGGTCGAAGGAGTGCGTTAAGGCCCCATAGGCGCGCGGCCAAGCTCATAGCGTCGTTGGGATGTGACAAGTGTTAATAATACTACAATGGCAGTTTCGGGAGAGGGTCATTTCAGGTCCCGCTTCTAAATAAAACTACGAGCTCGCGTGAGAAGGTATATCAACCCAATTCCGCCTCTGCTCCGTCCTAACCATTGCTTCCCTCATCTACGCTCCGCTCGAAACGCCCCAGAACCTGAGAAAATGGGCGTAGGTGTCCTTCTTTGCCCCTCACTTGCCCCGCAATCCTCCCGACGGCAAAGCTGACGCGTACTGGAATAGTTAGCCTCGAAACTCGCGGCCAGCCAAGCCAGTGCTCCCTATCCTGGAGGGCCTCCGACTCAATCTGGTGTGCCGCAACAAAGTGGTGGCTATGTGAGTCTTGCCATGTGCCCAGGCAGCAGCAAATTTTGGCACTGACCCGACCTAGCCTGGTCAGCAGCCGTCATACCAAGCGTACCCGGGAGGTCCTCCACAAGGTGGAGCTCGACCAGCACAGGTGAGGAAAGTTCTCGTTGCCGAGCCACAATTAGGGCGGTGCCAGTGACCTGCTATGATCGCATCACCGCTCCAAACCCTGAATAGAAATCACTTTGGCCCCCCACTACGCCACTCGCTTCCACACAAAAACGCTTGCTCAGTCGCGCACCGGTGACTGTTTCTTGGACCTGCTGGAAATCACTGCATCTTTTCTGGAGCTTTATTCCATCATTTTCATCATGAGCAAGTTCTCGCGCCTGGCGCAAGGGCAGCCCGTGGCCGGACAGTCTCCCTACGCTCCCAGCAACGCCACAGCGC
Source organism: Chaetothyriales sp. CBS 134916 (assembly GCA_003709845.1). Classification (NCBI taxonomy): domain Eukaryota; kingdom Fungi; phylum Ascomycota; class Eurotiomycetes; order Chaetothyriales; family Domatiomycetaceae; genus Domatiomyces; species Domatiomyces globalis. The sequence continues at coordinate 62,122 of QQXO01000054.1, forward strand.
CACAGCCTCCATATCCAGCCTCTCAGCCGCCGTCGAGTTCCTACAGCCAACCTCAAGCTGGAAGACCTACTTCGCCCTATCCACAGGCCCAGGCCCCTCCTCCCCCGCCGAGGCCGTCTGCATCTCCCCAGCCGCAATATCCCTCCTCACCATATCAGCAGCCAGGAGCGCCCCAGCAGAACGCGTACGGCCCACAGCTAGGCGTTCCCGGACAGCAGCAGCAGCAGTTCTCTCCACAACCGGCATACAATTCCCCTCAGTACGGACAACCACAACCACAATATGGACAGCAGCAACCATATAGTCAACAGCCACAGTATGGTCTGCAACCGCAACTGCAACCGCAGTATGGTCAGCAGCAGCAGCAGCAGCAGCATCAGCAGCAGCCATATGGCCAGCCGCAGTACAACCAGGGACCAGGATATGTTCGTGATACGCATACACTCATTATCTTCGCAAGACCAATCACTGACAGCTTTTCATTAGGGTGGCCCGCAAGGCGGATATCCTGGCCAAAGTGGCCCAGGCGGTCCTGCCCCTCAACAAGGCGGTTATGGTGGACCTCAGGTCGCTCCAGTCGGCAATACAGCGGCGTTCAAGCAGTTGATCCAGGCCGCCATTCAAGAGAAACGCTTGCAGGCTTTCTATCCTCCTGGATCACCGACCATTGATCAGATTGCCAGCCGTGCAGGCCAGCAGGTCGCCACCCTGGCCGCGCAGTGGCGCATCAACACAGAGATCGCATCGGATATTGTCAAGCTAGCTCTCTATGATGTCATCCTCTACGTGGATGACAGCGGTTCCATGGCCTTCGAAGAGAACGGCGAGCGTATTGACGACCTCAAGGTCATCTTGAGCCGAGTTGCTTTTGCAACCTCCCTCTTTGATGACGACGGCATCCAGGTCCGATTCATGAACTCAGTTGACCAGGGAAATGGCATCCGCAGTGAGCAGCAGGTCAATGAAATGATTGCTCGCACCAAGTTTTCCGGCCTCACCCCGATGGGTCGAGAGCTGCAGAACAAGATCCTGGGCCCGCTCGTGCTTGGTCCTGCTCGATCACAACAGCTTCGAAAGCCTATTCTTGTCATCACCATCACCGATGGCCAGCCAACTGGCGAGAGCTCGTCTGACGTTGCTAAGATCATTAAGAATGCTTCAGCCGAGCTTGAGCGCACTCGCTATGGCAAGGGCGCATTGGCCTTCCAGTTTGCACAAGTTGGCAATGATCTGAAGGCTCGTGAATTCCTTAGCAAGCTTGATGAAGAGCCGACGATTGGCGACATCATCGATTGCACATCCAGTAGGCTCTATTCTACCTCTTTTTGCACTGCTGGCACTGACCCTTTCATAGACTACGAAGTTGAAGCCGATGAAATGAAGCACGCAAACCCACCCGTTGACCTCACCCCCGAACTCTGGCTCATCAAACTCCTCCTCGGTGCCATCGACTCCTCTTATGACTCCAAAGACGAGAAGACATCTGGCTCACGACCTCCGCAAGGGGCCCCCGGCGGCTACGGCGGCTATCAGGGTGGATACGGCGCGCCCCCTTCCGGCCCAGGCGGCTATGGCGCGCCACCGGGTCAGTATGGACAGCCTGGACAGCCTCAGGGCGGGTATGGTCAGCAGCAGGGTGGCTATGGCCAACGTCCTCCCCAGCAAGGTGGCTATCCTCAACAACAAGGTGGCTATCCCCAACAAGGTGGCTACCCTCAGCAACAAGGTGGCTATCCCCAACAAGGCGGCTACAGTGCGCCGCCTCCACCGAAATACTAGACTTGAGCGTCGAGCAGGCAGCGGGAAGGGAAGGAAGGATCGCAACTTCCGTATCACCTTCACAAGGAAGGAGCTGATTTTTCGGTTTGGGCGCCGCCTTGCTTCTTCATCTCAGGGCTGAAACATGGCATGGCCAGCCAATCAGACTACACCTCTTTGTGCACTGGCACAAAAAGTAGGTGGAAAACCGGCATCTTAAGCATAGCCATGCATTAACAGCACATCGCCCTTGACCAGGCTATGCAACCCACTCTGATACTCTACTTATTCTTGTCTCTAACTTCTCGCTCTCGCCTCTCTTGCCAACCGATGATGTGATGTACGTATATCTGTTTGAGATCAATGATTACTCACCGCGAGAGATACTTTTGAATGTAGTCATTGCAGCGCCCGGCAGGTGTATTACGTAGAACTTTTCACTATTGTCGAGGCTGGGGATTCGATCGATGATATCACAGTGGTGGTGGAAGGTGATGAAAGTTCTTTGGTTTAAACTGCACTTGGTCTCCTTGCCCCGGTTTCTAAGGATACTAAACAAATAATCGTGTCTCCCTTTCCCTCTTTGTTGCCTGGAAAGCTGCTCTGTATTGAATGTGGGCGCTAAGAAAGACGTGGCAATCTAGACAGGGGTCAAGGAAGGTTAAGCTCGAGGAGTTTTTCTTCCAGAACTCCGCTAGAAATCTCGAGCCAATGTGGTGTCAGTACTTCGCAAAATGCAAAGTAACACATGACCACGCGGCTGCCGTCTTGAATCTCTGGGCGCGCAGGGCAATCACGAAAGAAAGACGGCCCATCAGTAATACGGTAGATGTTAGTTAATAATGGGCAGCTGAATGACTCACTGGACGTCGATACGGGATGTACCAGTGTCTTGGCGAATGTATCTTACAACGCAGTACTTTGCGGCTACATGTTTGAGACGAGCTCCCCCGTCATTCAGCCGGAAGGCTGTTACTCTCTAGGAGTTCTCGAATGCGAATTAAGGCGTCGGGCGTCGAAAAGCTGCATTTACAAAACAAAAGGCGAGCAAATTGCGGTGACTGCGAACCCGTCGACCGGAACGAGATGACACGGAAGATGCTTGTAATGCATGAAGCGAGCGATATGTGGCTTGCTGACTCGTCGACCTGCGTGGAAAAGCGGCGTTGGCATTGAGAGAACACGAGAAATCGAGTCTTGACAAATGCCTCTGAAACCATTACGGAGGCTTTTGATTGCTGGCTGAAGACGCTGCAACCGTGAGGTTTCGACACACACTGTCTGTCATTGTAGTCAACTACGTCTCCTTTCAGGAGAATTTACGGGTTACGATGAAGTCGACATGGCGAGTCGCGTGGGCTTTGACACCCTTTACAAGTACAGAGCCAGTGATGCCTGCCAATCCTGTACCCTAGTACCCCTGTCCCGCGTCCTTGGGTATCCCAAAGTTCCGCACAAGCTAAGGCTCGATCTGGCGTCAACTGCGAAGCGAGCCACCCAGTATTAATTGGGCGCCTGTCTTCACCGCAGTTTTAAGCGGGCGGCCCTAAAAGCTCACCAAACAGTCCCCAGTGCCGCTACCCAATCGTAAGGCGATTTCTCCGCCAAGGACTTACCTTGTACGATCAGCGTCTGCCTTGAATGCTACCGACCCGCAACACAAGGCGGACCAGAGTGACCAGAATGAGACGGCGAACCCCCGTCTCTTCCGACGCTGTTCTTTTGATGCGGTGACTGAGGCACGCATCTTACGAGCACTGACTAATCCAGTATTCAGTTTCTCATCTCGAAGATCCGTGGGTCTGATTCAGAGCACGATGCTACACGACAATGGAACTTTATCTTCTTCCGATGTGTCTATGTCACAATAGTCATGACTGCTCGAATCTTTTGTACTTGTCTATAAGGCTTCCTTGACTGCCCCTGGTGGCCGCACTTTTCTGTCTTCCGTATCGCGAGACAGGCATTGACCCGGACCACATCAGTTCCCCCACTGAGAGAGCTACCCAACTTATAACACCTGTTGTCAACGACACAGGCACCGTCACCACATCCATCCACCCATCCATCTACACACCACAGCAAACATGGTTTGTCGATCACAACAAGCTCTCATGCAAGGGCTCCGACCAAACGCTCAACAAAGCATACAATGCCGCTTTTGTGCATACAGCTGCATCTACTGTGACATCTGGAAGCTGGCCACCCTCATCTCCACCAGAAAACCCCTCTCCCAACGATATGTCTCCATCTTCTCACCCCGAAACCGGCATAGCTTGTCTACAGCAGACTCGCCTAGACATCAAGAAACATTTGACTGGGAACCGACAGAACACATGATCGAAGCACAGTTTCAGACACAGCGTGCGCGACTTGCCAGCATCATGTCCATCTGCACAGTAGACGGAGTAGACGAGTGCGAGGGTCTGAGGATAGCACATGCACGCTGCCTGCAATCGGTTTCCGAGTTGCTCTACCAGGAGAAAGTGCTCGAGGAAACCATTCTTCGATCGGCACAAGCCTCGATGTCCTCGTATTCTTCTTACCCATCGTCACGGCAACCAAGCGCACACAGGATCTCAAGCCAGGACTGCGCCAGTGCCAACTCCAGTTACAGTCTGGGCGAGCGAAGGCACAGCCGTGTTGAGATTGCACTGTGAGACGATAGCAGACATGCAGTGCCATCACTCCGGGCGGATGGAAAACTTCAGCGTTCTAAGCGAAGAAACATGAAATGATTCCAAGAATAAATGAATATCACAATGTATGAATTAGAATTCTCTCGGCAGGGAAATGGGGGGAAAGAAGCCCTTTCTGTTGCTACACACACAGATTAAACTGCAGCGTAATGATCTTGCTCTTATCTTCGAAGAAATTACCATCAGTACGGTAATCATATCACTGTTGTATCATATGATGTCATCGTACTTGCCAAAAGTACGTACTTTTTTTTCCTGACCCACAAACCGGTTGCAATGTAATCAATCCCTATTTCACTTAGGTGACTAACTGGTTTACTCTGTATTCGAGGCATATAAACGTATGGTTTATTAATGAATCGACTTTTGCCTCTCAGGCAGCTACTAGCTAGGCTACTGCACAAGAGGAAGATTATTAAGTAACTAACAATGACTGCAACGTCATATCCTCAACAGGGTAACAATGCAAGATGAGGGAATCTGGGGCTGTTTAACTTGATTAAGTAACTCGAACAAGATCTTCTAAAGGCAGTTTATTATTAGTGGGCAGGAGTTGGACTCCCTCAAGATCTTTGGTAGCTTTATTAGCTTTAACTCAGCATGATCAGCTTTTTCTGGGCAGACTTGGAAGTCAAAGGTGGCTTAATAATAATAATCTGTTTGCACGACTCCCAGTTTCCGAAATAGGAGACACAGCAAGGGCCCAGGGGTGGTGTCTTATTTTCAGCTTCGGGTCAACTTTTGGTACTTTTGCATGATGCAAGTGAATTAATTGGTTGGGTCGTTATGTTTTCGGTAGCACAGCATGTACGAAAGTCAAGCTTGTTGCTCCCGTTGGTGCTACTGCCGATATACGGGTAAGGTGCGGATCTGCTGGTTGCTTGGATAGGCTAGTAAGTAGTGTAACTTCCTTTGTGAGTGCTGGGGGCGTAGTAGTTGGATTTTGCAAAGATAGTATTGGGACTGTCTCATCAAGGTGGCTTTCTACTGTAGGAGGTGTTTCACAGTGATGCAGTGCAGCGAAGCACTCTATCGGCTGGCTCACCTTGATTATTGCCTTGGATGTTGGGGGATGATGAATGTCACTATTGGCTCCGGGGGCCAGCTCAGATTGTGACGTTCGAATCACCGCACGGTATTCCCCGAGGAATATTCGAACTGTCAAAGACAGCTGATGGCTGAGGTCGGATGTGGGCTTTTGCTTTCGATCCTTCCAAGCCAGCATTAATGGTGGGCTGGACAAGGCGCCTAAGTATCATGATCAGAATCATGATCATCATCGTGCATCATCCAGGACGTGTTAAAGTAGTAGTAGCCTTCACGAGAGGTCAGCTTCCTTTTCCGCTGCCCAACTCACGCTCTGGATTCCGTCCCAAAGGCCTCTTGCCACCGCCTTTTTGGCCGCTGATTTGGATGTGAACACGACAACTCCCGTACCCATGACCACCTTCTTCTCGCGGCCATCAACACGCCGTTTCTTGTCTTTCAACATCACAACGTCCTCAACCTCTCCAGTGGGAAATGATTCCTCCAATACCTCTTTGTCGATGTCTAGGCCCTCACCCTCCCTGATCCACCGTACCTTGACACTACGGTCCATGGAATCAGAAGAAGACGACTCCTCTTTCTCCGCCGCTGCCTCCGCTGCCGCACGTTCATGAGCCTCCTGGGCTTTTCGCAGACAAGCAGCCTCCCTCTTCCGCCGATTTTCCTCGGCAATGCGCTTGATGTCAAGGTCGCGCTGTGTCCAGGTGCGTTTAGTGACATTGGTGCCCGCTGAATTCGCAGCAGCTCCGCGCTCTCCTGCTTCCAAGTCTTCTTTCAGCTTGCGTCGTCTGCTCTCAAGAGCGTCGTGTTCGGCTTTTAGTCGAAGCTTGGTTTGGCGACTCTGATCGTATTTCTGCTTCTCTTCGGCGTTTGTGAGCACGTCGAGAGCCTTTTGGACATGTTGGAACTTTTCGGCGATCTCAGGCGTGAAGTTGGCAACTTTGTCCGGGTGGTAGAGGAGCGAAGTCTTGCGATAGGCGCGTCGTATTTCAGATTCGGACGCACTCGCTGATATCGACAGCAGTTCGTAGTAGTCCGGGTCCTTGGCGACCGAGCCCATGGCGGCGGTGGCGCGGCGCAACTATGCCTTTATCGACGTCGTCGTAGTGCCAACAAGTCTAAGACTTGGTGCCTAATAAGAAGAGTATGCGCCGCTGTTAGAGAAAATGTTATCTCCGTAGCATCATTTTCTCCTGCTGGTGTAATAAACTGTTGGATTTTGGAGATGACCAAAATCTGTCAGCTCTGAAACGGATTTTGCGTCATAAGTACTGTAAATGTACTGGAGCCTACGTCAGCCTAGCGCCAAGATTTGCTACTTGTTCTCGATAAAAGTGGCTCATCTACGTCTTCATAGTTACAATCTTCACACGAGTTTTCAACCTCTTCTATCCCTCATTACTTAATTCCAATATAAACATACTGCAAATCGTCAGCTATCTCATCGGGGTCATGGCACTTCTTCAGTGGTCTATCTCGAGCAAGAAGGCATCTCGAGATGTATGGTATGAATTGGGGCTAGGGCATCAGCTAGAGCTAGTACAATTACTGCTGCGAGCTACTCGTGCCTCAGCGTGACACCACTGCCAGCACATTCTTCAGAGACTCAAGATACAAACTCAAGACATTTTGATTCTGATATCTCCAGCCGAACTGAATTTGTGGTCATCGGTTTCTCGATCAGTTCGGTGATCACGTCGTGCCTTCCGGCATTCTACCTTTGCTCCTTCCCTAGTATAACCTTGGCACTACAGCTCTGAGACATCGTCTGCTCAGTATAATCGATATCCTTGGCCACCATCCGAGGCGCGAGAAGCTCTTGAGATGGGAGCTACTGCAATATGAGCTCGACGAGGCCAAGCAAGGTCACTCCCTCGTTTGCCCACTTGGCCCTTGCCCTGGTTACTGTCCGGTCTAAACCTGTTGACATTCCGCTTGACGGTGAGAGGAGTCATCAAGCTTGATGAGCTCATCAAGAGACTCATAGCTGCAGAATATCTGACCATGCTATCGAATTCCGTGCCGCAGAAGTCTATGATGTCGACACAGCATACCCAATTTGATACTGCCTTGTTTTGGAAGCAAGCTTACCAACGAGCCGAAGCGGAAAAGACTCAGCTTCAAGAATATATACATCGGGTTGAACGCGCTCGACTTGAGACTGCCGCCCATGACTCTCCCAGTCCGCGCAAGCGCAAGCCTGATACTGATGAGCCAGTCAAAGCTAACACACAGTCCCGGCGGCGAGAGGTAAATCTGATCAGCTCACCTGGACCCGAAAATGGTAAGCTTTAACCAAGCATATGAGGCTGACTGCTCACCTCTGCCAGATAACATTCGTACTCTTCTTCGACATGTGTTCCAGCTCAAATGCCTGTTGAGGAGCCACAGCCCGTCCGTCGAACAGCTTTGTCTGCGCATAGGCGCCCTCTGCCAGTCTCATGAAGCCCTTCTCAATTCTCTGAACTCGACAAAAGACTCTTCTACCACCAATCATCATGGCTTAGACCCGTCAGACATCTTGTCGGCACTTAATGCAAGCTACCCAAGTATGCTAGAAGCTCTTGATCATACAACCACTAGCGAGGCTCCTGACAATGTTCTCACCATCGCAAATGCGAGTATTGTGCAGCTCTTCCAGGCAGCTCTCGGCCAGTTGCATCGGCTCTCTCTCGACGAAGTCACAAGGCAGGAGGAAGAGGACCAATCGAAGAGCAAAAAGCCAAAATCAAACACAAAAGTGGCCGCAAAGAATTTCCAGCAAATCAAAGTGACTCTAGAAGCTCAAAGCAAGGCACTCGTCCAGGTGCTTGGCAATATGCTTGTCTCAATTAATCCAACCAAAGATTCACATTGCGAGCTGCTTGAGGGCCTGCTCTGCGCCCTGTTGGACCATGCCGCATCGTCTCTTTCGCTCATGGTGTTTGCCGACCCCAACGCATCAAAAGGCGAGATGGGCATCGAACCGCCTCGTGGCCTTGACGATGTATCGCACATCAATACAAAAGCTGCACTGACTGCTGCTGAAGTGGAAGCTCCATATCTGATGACTTTGCTCAAGAGGGCTCTGCAATTTTTACGCAACAGTCAAGGCCACATGTCAACATTCATGCAGGAGATCTTTGCTTGGACGGAGCAGAAAGATTTGACTAGTGCGGATGTGCTGCGAGAGAAGATTGAGGCCAGGCTGCAGGGCACTCTGCTTCGTGGAGTCTTTGGTGATGATGATTCGACTTTTGATAACGCATTAAGACGAGAGCATCCGCTCAAGGATATGGACATAGACACCGTCAAGACTGGTCTGCAGGATGCAAACCAAGACAAGTCGACGTGGTTCATTGGGCAAATGTGGGAGGAATTGGGTTGGCAGATGCTTTCGACCAAGCAACGACATTCTCGGTGACTGGCCCTGAGTTAGACTTCATCCATAGACGGCCGCCCCATCAGGAATATGTTCGTGGCTGTCACTGGCGCCTGTTTCTTCGCAAAGGCCTATGTCGCATGTCGGTGGCTCATTTGGCCCTGCCATTGCAAGACACGCAGGTGTGGCTACGCACTTTCATGAGCTTGCGCAGCCGGAGCTACAAGAAACATGTACGTAAATCACATATATGCTGTAGACGCTCTTTCGAAGGGTGTCTTGTCTTCAGCTTGCCTCGCTGTACACACACATACCATGTCACACTGAGCCTAGGGAATTTCTCCAAGTCATTTGTAGGCGATCAATGAGAGGGACCGAGTCCATTTTGAGTCTTTATTAGCAAGGAGCTTGTGGGAGAGCAATGAATATATATATATATTACGTCGTTTCGTTTACTGAGGTGATAACGGCATGGTATGTAGATTAGGTTTTGTGTATTGCTTATTCCCCTCCCCATCCCTGTACTAGGAGTAGCTATCCAGGTGTATAATAGAAGTTCGACTTGCTTGCTCCACACGCTCTGTTGTAAAAGATAGACTGAAAAGGAAAGGAAATCAGGCCTCTCCGCCCACCCCCCTCGCACGACTCACGCCATTTGTACCCATGCCCATTCCATCCCTGCCAGCTCCCCTTGAGCCCATTCTGTTCATTCTCCTGCCCAAATCGCCCTCCTCAAACTCCTCTTCCCTTTCATGTGTATTCTGCGCCTCCTTATTCCTGTTGCTACTGGGGTTAGGGTCCTCTGTATTCTTCTTGCCTAATTGATCATACTCGCCCCTGCTGTCTGCTACACCTCTGCTACTACTCATAGCACTTCGTGCCAAGTCGACGCCATCCAAGATTCCACGCACAGCCCTTTTCGTCTTTTTATTGCCCAATTCCCAGTCCTCGTCATCTCCACCATCCGCTCTGTTGCCGATGTCGACCCCGAACCTGCGTGGCCGGCCCAACTCCTTCCGTTCGCGCCACCAGCCCATGCTGTAGCGCTTGCCCGCGAAAACCAGTTCGAAGCCATGGAGGCCTAGCCACTCGGTGTCGTTCGGAATGACCTGCTGCCGCGCCCTCTGCTTTCCGGCTCTCACACTATTGCGTCTATCATCATCATTGTCATCAGAATCAGGATCGGCATAGATCGTTTCTGAGCTGGTCCCTGCTGTCGAGCCAACGGAATTGCGTCGCCTCGGCTTGCCACAGCACTCGCACACGCCGCGATCTTCCTCTTCAGCGTTGTGGCAGAGATCACTACCGGCAAGCAGAGCCATCGTGCCCGCAATACTGCAGGGGTTGCAGGGCAGGACTTTGTGAGTTTTCCCTATTGACCATGCGACGGCTGTGAGTCCGCCGGTTAGGCCCAAGAGAATTTGCAAGGCAAGGGTTGATCCGCGATTTTGCAGAAGCCGTGGAGTGGTGATTGTAGTCTGAAGGTTACCGATTTTGGTAGAGGGTGATTGGCGCCTAGAAAGTGGGGCGATGGTGATAGCGGTGTTGCCAATGCTGTGCCTAGCTTTGAGAGTTGAAGAGGAAGAGGAGGAGTTGGTAGATTCACGCATATTGAGCGAGATGGCCTGGGTCATGTAGCGGCTGTAGAAGAGATTAAGGGCATCGTACAGCGACTGTCGGTTGGAGGTGCCGACGAGAGAGGAGGGTGAAAGGGAGTGGGTGCCATTGTTGAGGGCACCAGAGAAGTAACTGTCATAGTCGGTGTGGATGTCTGTTTGATTTGGGAAGCGTGAGTACTGGCGGGCGATATTTTCCTGGATGCGAAAGTCAAAGGTTGTGATGCGGTCATTTGTGGCAAGGGGATTACTGAGGAGGCTGGCGGCAGTGGGGTCGTGAAGAACAGGAGGGTGAGAGGGGTCAATAGATGTCGTGTTAGAGAGCAAGGTGACGTCGGCGGTGACTTCGTAGATCTGCTGGTAGCATATCATGGCTGTGACTTTGCTGGTATTGTAGGAGCCAAGTTGTAACTGGCCAAAGGTAAACGCAATGCTCGGACACCCTACTGGAGGGTTGTCACCAATGTACTGGCCGTTGTACTCTCCTCCGTTTCCATAATAAGAAGAATCGTCGCCGAAGGTGAGGTCGAACTGGCGGCCGCCAAATACCGGCTCACCTCCAGCGGGTAGAGCAAAGGATGCCTGATAGTTAAATGTGTATGCTGACTGAAAGACTCCGTTTCTAAAGCAATTCTCAGGCAGCGGAGCAGTGATGGTCACGACAGACATGTTGGTCCCAAACGCGTTTTGGTCAGGTGTAGACGTATATACAGAGATGCCAGTCTCATCAACATAGGAGCAGTTCAGAGACGCAACATTGGCAGGCAGCTCGAGAGAGGCAGGACTGGCGATGGTAGATTTGTTGTCGAAGTCAAGGTCAATACTTGATGAGAAGGTTGGGAAGGCAAGACGGTCGTATGTGAAGTCGGGCCAGGGTAGATTCTGGTGCATGATCAGACTGAGCAATCCAGCAGCACCATTGTCGTTGGAGAAGCTGTCAGACCATTTCAGCGTAAACTGGTCGGCTCGGTTCATTGCCACAGGAGCAATGGCAGATACGAAGTCGTCGGTGCTATAAAGTCCAGGAATGATTATAGTCAGAATGCATGCCGAGGTCGTAGCGGCAATCGCCAACAGCACATTGAATTGCCTGGTTTTGATTGCCTCCAGAAAGGCAAAAGGAGGGCTCTTTCCAAGGAAGTTCATAAGAAGGCTTCGGCGATGTGTTGCATGTCCGGCGGCCAATCGGCTCCACGGTGCAAATAACTCGATATTGAACTCGACCAAGTTGACGAGCGAAGCCACAATCAACATTACCAAGGCAGGAATGAAGTGGGTGAAGATGTCAGTCTCCTGGTTGTCTGGCACGGCATAGATGCCATGACGATGATCTGATATCATCTGAAGGAACCCCAGCAGGCCGATAAGCACAAGGGGTACCGTAACGGCGATGAGGGTAAAATAAAGGCTAGCGGTAATTGGATGCCACCATTTCAGTTTGTCTCCAGATTGAGGCCTTGACACGCTTGGCACTCCTTCAGAGGTCACGATCTTGAATGAAGGCTCGTCGGGTTCGGTGAAGGCAATGGCGGTGCCAAACTCGTAGCCGTCAAGCGCAGATTCCTGGTTTTGCAGACTGGGCACGCCTTTGCGATGCAGCAGTCGATTAAGCTCAAAGGAATGAGTCAAGGTGGTTGCGATCGGTGCAATGGAGTTGGGATCTCGTGGCACGACGGCCCTAGGCGCGAGGAAGACCAAGACAATTGCAGATGTAGTTGCTCCAGCCAATCCGATGATCACTGCGATGGCAGATGCCCCATTAACATGGTAACGTTCCTCTGAAAACTCGACTGTGCCTCTGGCCTTGTTCGATGCAGGCTTCCTAAGCGTCTGACTCGCGTACTGAGACATGATGCCTTTGAAGGTTGCCGACGCCGCCGTACTCAGATGGTCCTGGTCGAGAAACAGACTGATGTTGTTAGTCTGATACGACTTAGCCATTAAAGTGAAGAGGGTGTACGAGGCTTGCTGGATGTCATCGTCGTAGACAAGACCGAAGATGCTGTCGGCGGCGGATACGGCCGCTGCAAAGATTGTGGTCAAGTTCCAGGTCGAGAGATTCTCCAGCGTCTGGTTAGCGGCCTTGAAGATCGGTTTCACAGATACACCGTTTGATTGTGACCCGACTGAAGTGGTGTCATTGGTGACTGTCACATTTGTGATTGTGTAGGAAGGCTGGCAAAGGACATTGGTGAGCGTTTTGATCGTTCGAGAGGAATTGATGGCAATGGTAGAGGACCCATCGGCCAGAGATGAGGCACCGGGATACAAATCCTGTTCGTATGCAATATTGGCCACGGTGTAGAGCAGTGCAGCTGGTCCAGTTGAGTGGTCAACGACTCCATCCCGTGTTGCGCAATACACTGCTTGAAACGTGCCTGTGGTCTGTCGTTGCGGCGTGATGTCTATCTGTGGGTCCAAAGCTTGTATGCTGATTGGACCCCATGATTGACAAATGTCATTTGAAGGAAGCTGCAGTCCGATACTACCATTTCTATATACATCAGGGCTGGTAGGCCGTTGCACGATTGTAGATTGGTTCGCATTCGCATTGACTGGTTGACAGTCCATCTGCGGCATAAAGGCTGGCACATCGGCAGTTATGGTGGCCTTTGCGGGTGGTGACGAAGTAGAGCTATTGGCATATGTGACTGTGGTATACGCCAAATCCGAAAGGACACCCTGTTGGAACGGCAGAATAGAAGTTAGGCCTGCATAGAAAGCATAGACAGGTGCCGAAGTAACGTCAGAGAGATTGCCGCTGGGGTCAAATGAGGACGCTTCAAAGGTCGATGTTGTGGTCAAGGAAGATCGCGAGTCTTTCACATGCGTTGGCAGGTGTAAGAAGAGCGCGGTGGAAAATATCATCATGATCTTCAACAAGACAAAAGCCGATGCGGACGCGACAACGGGTATATGGCCGTGCAAAAAGGCTTTGAATATTGATACGAGCTGAAATGGAGAGATATAGTCCAGAAGTAAACTCTGCTGAGGGCTGACGGGCCCATGCTGCAGTTGGTCCCAGGGCACGAGCGACTTGACATGGTAGTCTACCTGTCTCCAGGCCGCAGCGGTGAGGACAAGAAGAATTGTCGGAATGTAGTACCAGAATGGGTGGTCATGCGGGTGCTTGGCGTACCAGCCGTTGTGGTTCCTGCTGATGGCCCAGAGGACGATGATGGTGATCATGAAAGTGGCGAAGACAGCCGCAAACAGGGCGAGGGCCCATTTTCGGAGCCAAATTGGAGTCCATAGATGTGGAAGGGGTACAAGGGGTTCAAAGGCTGTCGATGGCTGATGAATCGTCCTTTGGCCAGAGAGAGGCGACGCCGGCGCCGGGCAAAAGTCTTCTTCATCCAGAGGGGTGAGGGGTGCGTACTTGCCAGTGCTAGGATTGAAAGAAGTCAGAGGGTTGCCTCTACTCGGCTGGCCGTGCAGTGATCCAAATCGTTGGAACGAAGATCCTGTCGGGTAGGTTCTGTCATCTTCTGAATTGCGGGCTAGCAGCGCTTCGAGCGAAGTGGAGCGGGACCTCGCCCGGATACGCTCTTCCTCAGTGACGGCCACTTGTAGATAGTCGCCAGGCACGTTCTCCATGGCTTCGCGGTCCTCGGTAACACATTATTGCCAGAGGGTCGCTCTGATATGTCACAACATGGCAATGTGGAATTGAGATGCACCAAGAAGAGGTTGAAACATAGGTATTCGATTCAGGCGTACTATGTTGGTCGACGCGCACTAGGCACGCTATTTTGGGCGTGGGGCCAATGGAGAAGCACCGCCCAGTCAGCCGTGTCACAGCCACACCGTGCAGAAGGCAGAAGCGAGGATCGCCAGGAAATCTCCGGCAGGCGGCTCTGGCTGCTTCAAGCATGTCTGGTGCTTTTAGTAGCGCTGTGGAAGAGGCTAGCCAGGCGCGATGGGGTGACATATGTCATCATTAGTGGTAACTTATCGAGCGTGTCTGATGGGTGGCTGCAAACTCATGCTCTCGTGCATGTGTCTATACCCAAGAGCAAGGCGTCCGCAGCTCCGCCCCCGTAGCCCTCGTATCTGTGGGGCTCCCTGGCCCCAGACGCTATCACCTTCAATACGGCACAGGCCCGTAAATAAACTCCGCTATCTTCATACAATTTTGAATGCTGCGTTCTGATTAAAGTAAAGATCCGCTTGGCAAGCATGCTTTCCCGGCACGCATTCCCGGCATGCACACACATTTAATAACTGAACCAAACAAGCTGACCAGACCATCGATGCTCTCACACAATCATCTGTGCGACACCTTGGCCCCCGAGCGTTTTGCTTCCGACGAAGTCTTGGTGCTTTAGGCCGGCAAGAGCGTAGCAGACCCCGGCCAGGAGAAGAACAACGGCGGCGGCGATGAGACTGGAGGTGTCGACAATCAGGCTCAGCCATTGTACCAAGCTCATCGCGCCGTAGATGGCGGCTCCTGCACTTGGTTAGCCCTAGCTGACTAAGCAGTGCGGGCACCTCAGTACTCATGTAGTTTGTTGTAAAGCGTCGAATGAAGGCATCAAAGCGAGCAGAAGTCGGGCAGATGCGCAATAGCAGGGGAATCTCAATGAAAATGAGCACAAGCGAAGAGCACCTGGAAGCGGTCAGCAACCTGGTAAGAACGGTCACGGCAGAGACGGACAGCAAGATGATACTGAATGCGATGAGTGCGCTCAGATGGAACAGGTTGGCAATGCCCAAGGCAAAGCCAAGAAGAATGCAGAGCACTCCGAGCCTGCCAATCTGTGTTAGCAGATACTCACTCTCAACGCCACTCTATACTGTCTTCGCACGAGGCGGCCATCGTCATGGCCGCAGCCTGCGTGTCAGCCAGCCGTGGCTGCGGCTTCTCACCATTGGCCATAAATTGAGAAATTCCTCGACCTGAACTCTTCTAGTAACGTCATTGTGTCTGAGAGAAGAAGGAAGCGGGGTGTGCCAGGCTTGTGCCACGAAGAGCGAAGGGGTAAGTGTGACAGGGGCAGGTCCGCGTGCTCGATGCGGCCCTGGACTGTGCGTGTCGGCGTCGAGCAATGGTGCCAGTGATGATTGTGATGAATGTGATGGCAGTAGTCGACTGGTGGAGCCAAAGGCGAGTCCAAGAGCGTTGGTGCGGGCGTTTGTTGGCCGTGTTGGAACTGACGCCAGCGACAGGGAGAAGGAGCGACGGAGATGTTTGCAGTCCGGCCTTGGCGGTCTTTCTCAGTAATAACTTGTCAACGAACCCGCCCTCTCAGGCCCTCCGTCCGCCTTTATCTTCTCACTCATAGCGCCACCTGCGACAGACTACAGAATTGATCAGACCGGGAAATTTTTCACACGATCGATGATGAGCTCCTGTAAGAATGGCAAAACTAAGCAGAACCTTGTCGACTTATCCAGACGTAAACGTCCAAAAGGACCCCGCACTCGCCTTATGCTGTCCAGCCCGCCGCAGACGTTCAACAAGTGTCAGCACGTGGAATATCCAGCTATGCTTAAACGTTTTGCTAGCGACGATCAATTCCAGACCTCTCGACGCAGTCCCGAGCGCCATAGTTGGCCTTAGCTAGGTCGTAGAAGTCATTCCATCCGATCCCATTGCCTAGTCAATCAAATCGTGAGAACGGGAGGTTCTGCATCCTCGTCTTTTGATAAAGCTGACGCAGATCTCTTCTCTGTCATCTCGGCCCCGCTCGTAGATGAACAATCTGGTAAACGAGACTGTACATCTGGCAGGTGATCTTCAGATCACCCCCTCCCACTACCTTCCCACGGGCTATTTCTTCTGTCGGCGTCCGTATTAATATGCGAAGTCGGCACAGAGACCTGTTGTTGGACCTCTTGAAGAGCTGTTTTAGAGGCCTCCCCAAGATTGTGAGTGATTGCCCGAAGTTGTATAACTCACCAACAGCCTTTATGCCCGCCAGGGTATCTTCTACACTGTAGGGCCACTTTGACTTCCCCCATGCGCTGAGAGAGCTTGATTTCATATTCACCCATTCCAGCCAGTCCAGCTTGCCTCTAGGATCATCCTCAGAATTGAGAGAATCAATGCGCTGGTACTCCTTCGACACCAATTCTATCAACTCAAGAGACAGGTCAACGTTCCGGTATCTTGTTATGTCCTGTTTTGGTGAGTCAAAATCCCGGCACCGCGTTTTTGTCTGTTGTACTAAGAGCTTGTGGGACGCCTCTTATATTGCTACCACCCTCACCAGGATCAGAACATACATCCGGAACTTCAAGTAAGAAAATGCACTGGTTCAAAAATCATTTGTCTTTATGACGGGGTTCGCTTTCTGTCACTATCACAACGTTGGCGTCCTTCAATTCAATATGTTGCTCTGTAGGAGTCTGGTATTGCCCCATTGTGATATCCTTCATCCTAGGCTCCTGCTTGCCAACCATTTGAGATACTCGGAGAAAAGACTCGCTGAACTCTAACCTACCAACTTTCAAGCGTTTGTATATTTCCCACGGGAGTTCTATCAAAGGGGAGCCGCGCTGCCCCGACCCGTCGTTGCTTCCTGAGAGCAGTATCCCGTTCCACATTTCAATCCGGCTCCGGTTTCAAGAGAACACGGCCTGACAATGATTGCTACTTCCCAGCTCACGAAAAAAAGGCATTTTAGGGGCGCAGTCGCATACTTGGAGCCTTCTATCAAGCTATATCGTTCTGAGGGCGCAAAGCGGAACTCTTCAAACACTCCAAAGACCCAGCTAAGCGACACGCGAGGACAAGCTTGAAGGTTCAACATGTAGTGAGGTAAAACCACTGTTTGCTCTCTGAGTGCTGCTCCTAGCGCGTCTTCAGCCACAGCGATGTAGGTCAACTCGTGGTGTTGGTCCCATTGGTTCGGTCGCTGTCAGAAACGTAGACTCTCGTCGGCGGAGAGGTGGAGGGGATGATATTTAATGGTATTATGCTATGAACCTATGTCCTTTGGACAATGATTCTACACTTGAGGAGGGTGGAATCGTTGTGAATATATCAGTACGATTTGTACTGTCCTGATCACGCTAAGGGCCAATGCTTGGCATCTCTTGTCACGTGACTATGAGCAGTGACAGTCGCCAACGCCATTTCCGTTCGATGTGGATGGAGGGCTCAAGCCATCCGTAAGATGGTATCTAATAAAAAAGACGACAACAAAACGTTGATCTAGGTTTTAGAAGGTGTAGTGCTCTCTGGGTTTACTGGTCCAGAGTTGTTCCAACGTGTCGATACAGTCTGACCACGGGGAAACTGGGGCCCCTAACCTGACCTGTGGTATAAAGTTAGATATCTACCTGCAATATCAAAACATTCTACGACCATACTTTCCACTCAATATGAAAGAAAAGACATAGGGTCTCTGGATCCGCAGTAAGACGAATACCTCCATTGCAGAGCACACCATTATAATTAGTACGCTGGCCTTCTACATTTATCTACTTTGAAGCTGACTATGTCTAGATCCAGCACGTTCGGTCTTTACTCCAGCGTTGACAGAGATCATTACGAATATCACTTTCTCATTCACCAAGACGATGGCTACGTCGATGGCGTGTACTACAACGCACTTGACTCTAAACGGGACAGCGTAACAGAGCTAGGAGTTGTGGACGGGCCCACCAAATACATGGCCCTGTTGAATGATCTACGTGGGTTCAGGTTCTGTCACGATGACTAACAGGACTGTTCTCCTTGCTTTGGCCTGCTGCTCTTCTACTAGGACGGGACTCAAGATGCGCTCGGCTCATTCGTTGGGACAGGTCAATGTCTAACAAAGTGGTTCCATGTGAGAATGTTCATTGCCGCAACGTCGAGATTAACGGAACCTATTTTGTGGAGTGGAGTGTTATGGATTCAAGTCTTGAGCATACTATCGGAGAAGCCTGGAAAACACTTTCAGAAATTGGCGCTGTCAGATGGTGGTTCGGGCGGTTAAGAAATCAAATTGTGGTTGATTAGACCGACCTGAGATGACTACAGGAGAAATCATTGACATGGGCGTAGCGCCTGTCCCCTGTTCTCTCTTTGTCACTCTTGTTGTCCCTTTGGACATGTCTATCCCTCATCTACCTAACGGCGATCGGATTGTTCCGGTGACCTCTCGCCCGGTTCAATACCTCGGCGGGCCACCACAGGAAATCGTTTCATGTAATGAAAGCCCTTTCATAGCTCGGTTGCCTAGCTCGAATGAATCTCGATACATTCAGAAGGTGTAGCTAGGTCTTGAGAATCGAACAAAGGTTCGAGATAATGGGCTTCCTGTTCACACACCCACGACCTTGCTCTTGTTCCGAAGCTGGTCACGGCGTAGATCCTAGTGACTTCCTATTGACTTCCTTGTGTGCGGCCAAGTACGACATGCATTCCCCGAATGCTTGATTTTCTGCGAGAATGCCATTCGTCTTACTTCGTTCCGTTTGAGCCCCATGGTGAAGCATGACTTCGAGATTGACTTCTCCGAGATGTAGAATTTTGATATCGCGCTTTTTTGATGGCTCCAATTATGATGGAGGGATTTCCACAGCAATAACCTATTCCTTCCTGCGAAAGATATACTTTGAATAGATATGGCTCCAAAAGGCCGCACGATTAACTCGAGCCGAGCCTGCGCCGAGAAGTGGGTGCGTACGGAGAAATCGGGCGAAGATGTCACAGTCGAGGGGATCCGCGCTGCGCCGGAGAAGAGGCTAGGACTGCTAGAAGGCTTCTACAATAATCATGCGATCTGGAAGGATTTGAGTAGATTCATCATTGAACACCAAGTGAACAACGACGGCAATGTGCCCGATTCGCCCGTACTAGCTGAGTATAAGCCTAATCCCAAGCCCGAGCGCGCCAAACAGATTAAGCGCAAGCGGTGGGCCCACAGAACAAGAGGAAGAAGCGCAAAGTCTCTAAAGAGGACGACTCTGGTGAGCCGTCTTCTGCTAAGAGGGAGGCTGAGACACAGAAATCGAGAGAAATACCTGCAAAGGTGTCAGTTGAATCCGAGGGGAGAAGAGAGATCTCAGACAGCGACCTCTCGCTCTTGCTCAACCAGGAAGTAGCAAAAAAAAAAGCGAGGCAAGAGTAAAAACCCACAAGATAAGCCGAAGCAGCCGAAGCAGGCCAAGCCGAAGCCGAAGTCGAAGCCCGGGACCAAAGAAGACTAAGATCCAGGCCAAGCAGAGACTGAGCGACTGCAGGCCTGGCTGGCCAAATACGGCATCCGAAAGGTCTGGGCTGGTGATACCCCCAAGGCCAAGACCAAGCATCTGAGAGACATGCTCTCAAACGCGGGAATGACGGGCCGCTATTCGATCGAGAAAGCCAACCGGATCAGGGAAAGCCGTGAGATGACCGCCTTCATTGAGGCCATCAGGGAGGGCGAGTAGCGGTGGAGCAGTGGCGAGCAGGATGAGCCCGCTGACGGGACGGGACCCGCTGAGGGCCTCAGCATCTGCACTTCTTGAGCTATGATGGTGAGGACGCGGATTGATGATGGGCCCTCGAGCACTGCGACAGATCTGCACAGTCGGTTCATGCAATCGCTTTCGTGTTGGTGTTGCTAATGCGTTGGGCGATAAGACTGAAAACGGCCACGGATGAAATGAAGAGCATGAGATTGTAAAACTACAGGGTACTAGTCAGCTACAAGGTACAGCACAGTATGTGTAAGGGATGCACACCGCGTTCCGAGAGTACTCGTTCTCCTCTGCCTCTGTTCTCGCCTCAACGAAGAGACGCCGCAAGTTAGGCAGAGCCATCAGTGAAGAAAGCTGCAGTTTGGATGGGAAGTGAAGGAACTCGGAGAAGGCCATCCACAACAACTTTGCTTAATTAGCGGCTGAGTAGATGCGGCTTGGCATTGAGTCTTAACTAAGCAATATTTTAAAATAAATATTGGACTCTACACATTTTCAGCAAAAGTGATCCTGTTGTTCAACAGACCAAAGGAGAGATGGCCGAGCATGGTTATGGCGTCAGGTTAAGGCTTTGAAGTCTTAGCACTTTGATATCCAGCAATGGATAGACGTTTCCTGATGGGAGAAATCCCGCGTGGGTTCGAATCCCACTCTCTTCATTTACTTTTTGTCCTTTCTCTACAGAGGTAGGAGCCAAGACTTTTTTTTTCTCGTCAAGGTATTTGGCAACTTCGAATTCCTTTTACCTACCTACCTACAGGTATACTTATTTTTTAATGTTTCGTCTGGCGAAACAAGGAAGCTTTAAATACAGTGCCTGAGATTTCCTTGGGATATATGGTAGTAACAGCGCAGTAGCGCCGCCTTTGCTGATGAGATGAGGACATTTTTACCGTGAGTACACTTGCAGTGTCAACCGCAAAAGAAATGTCCTTGGTTAAGTGTACAGTCAAAGCATGGGTGTTGGGTGAATGTTGTCAATGCCTTGCTCTTCACTCCCTTTCACGTTTACTTAGTGACACTCTGTCGTGCTCTTGTACCTAATGTATCTTTGTTTTTGCACTTTTTCTTTTCAATCATCATTAGAAGCGTTTACCGCGAATTCGACGACTGAACAGTGCCTGCGGAAGCTACGCCAAATCGCACCCGGACCTGTATATTCTGGCCGTCAGCACTTTCGTCCAAGATTCCGAAGACCCGAATCCCCTCATCAGAACACTTGCTATTCGCACAATGTGCTGCATCAGAGTGGACATAATGATTGACTATATAGAAGAGCCGCTGCGGAAGACGCTGGGCGACGAATCCCCAGAATGTTGACGTGCCCTGTATCCAGCATCCTTAAGCTTCCAGCTTGCGTCGCCCACGGTGCGTCTGCTACAAGAGTTGCAGCTGGAGACATCCAAGGCCTGGATATCCAGGAATAGCTGTAGTTCTCTTCCTGCACCGGTAGTATAGTTCGCCAATTCCCTAACCAGAGCAAGCGATCGAGTGCTCTACCTGCATTGGTTCAAGGGAAGCAACGAGTCTTCATCGTGATTCTCCACCTAAGGGGCTTTCGCTAGAATCTATCGATGGAGCCACATGGCCACGATCTCGTGGAGTGCTTTGAATGGAGATTTCTGCTCATCTTGGTAGTTTTTTTTGTACAGTATCGGCAAACCGGATTCTGAAAGGAGGAGAAGAGGGGGAGAAGAAAAATAAATCTTCTGACTAGGACGCGACACATCTATTGTCCCGTGACATGATAGGTAGTAGGACCACTTAATTGTAATGATTCTACGGAGGTGCCTTTCAACAGACGTTTTAACTACTGAGCGCTGTGGCGCATTTTCGTGTAGGCATCACTCTTTTGTCACTTTCGGAATTGGGAACAGATTTCAGACTGGAGTGAGTGGTCCCGCTGAACAAAATGCTTGGGTCTGGCCGTGGGGATGGAGAATGGAGACTGCCTTGTGCCAGCCACATGTCGCGACTTTGCTCAGGCAGAACAACGTCAGCAATTGGGTTCTACCTCACTGATCTTCGCAAGGCGTCTCCTATCGGTGCTGCTATCGTCTACTCTACCGAGGTGGTCAACATATCAGTACGGATTTTGGTCGCCTCCAACAGATGTCCGTGGTGCAATCGCAGGGGTCGCTTTGCCCCAAAGCGGTGTTCGAAGGTACCTCACCACTCTCTCCCGACACCAGCAACGGTATCTGCCTGCTGCTTTCATACGTTCGCTTCTTAACTTTATACGGGATAGATGAGTCTAAAGATATCGTTATGTACGTAGTAGGAGCCAGAGCCTGCAAATACGTCAGGAGGGTGGCTATGGCGGGGGAGAATTGTTGCAAAGGCAAGGACATACTCTTCAGGAGATTGAAGACTTGAGTGTAGTTCATGGGGTGCGGCTGATCGTCGACCTAGGTGTACCACATGCCACATTAGAGGATGGGCCGCATAGTTGGGCCGGGTGCACAATCACTTACGATAAGGGCGCCGGTAACCATGACCAAGATGCCGCCTTCCGCGTTGGATGGCTGAGAGTCGAGGGTATCAACGCGGTGCTGAACCTTCTGGAATGGCAGTCCCTGGATTTGTGTGAGCAGTGCTCTTAGCACGCTGGCTCGGCCACACGCACCGTCAGCTTCTCAACGATGGCTTGTGGTCCTGTCACAGTCTCTTGCTCGAATATGAGTATGGAAGCATCTCTCTGTCGCTGTATTAGGCAAGGAGTGCTTTGCTACACTGACGTGGCTTACGTAGACATTTGCTAGGTGACTGCGGTCCGAGTCAAAGGCCTTGTAGTAGAATTCGACGAACTGCTCTGCGACAAATAAGGGCCTGTCGACGCATTGGTGAGTCGAGAGCGGGGCCGGACATACGGGCAACACTTGAGTGATCTGGCGGAGGATGTGTTAGTATTGCACCTGTTGGTGGGGCATCCTCGGGGCGCCGCTTACCTGAGGCCATGGCGGTGAGGGGGGGGGACGGGTACTGGGAAGAAACGGGGGAGAAGCGACAATGTTTGATCGAACGGCCAGCGAGAGGCGACAGGGCTAGCAGCTTTGTAGTTGTCGGTCCAAAGGCTCAGGCAAGCCGTATTTATTTCCCGCGAGAGAGGGATGGAAGAACTTGGCGTGTTTGCTATATATGCGTGAGCGCCAAGGCTGTGTTCGCCTTCAACAGTGTACCAGTAGCTCCATGCAGTCGGAATACAATAATACGATGACAATGATAGTTTATTATTGTTATTATTATTATTATTACTACTATTATTAATTATTTACAGGAGCGTCCGTGGCAGGGGTGCGCTTCTGGTGCATTGGAACAACGAGCTCGATGCCCTGATATGATACTCCCTGACACGCCGATAGGACGATGACATGATTGGTTTTCGTGGTTGCCCAAGCTCTCGTCAAGCTACGCAGCTTCCCAAAAGAATTCAAAGTTAACAGTCTGATCGTTGGATCCGTACTTGTTGCATCGCCCCACTGCAGATATTCCCAGATGGCGCGTCCACCAAGGTCGATCATCTCTCATGATCGCTCCTAAGGATTGCAAATGTCTTGATGGCTGCAGGCCTAGCCTCCCTACACCATACTTCACCCAGTCTGGTCACTGCTCGCAGTCGGAGAGGCGGGGAGGAACGATGCTAAAGACATAGAGACATGATAAGTCATACTGTACTGTAACACATGCAGGCATGCATATTGACATTCAGAAGGGGCTCTGATTTGGTGGCATGATGCAGGAACACCAGAAACCGAAGCAAATTGATCCGGAGCCGGTGGCGCCACCGACCAGGGTTGAGACTTGTCCATTGGTTGTAGCCTGCATAGCGGGGCAGCTTAGCTGGGCTTTCGACACTTGCTGCCGTATGATTTTTTTGGGGCGACAGTCCAACGCTGCAGCACTCGCAAAGCCGTAGCACAGCCAACGGCGCTCAGGGTATTATTTCTGCTCCATCGCTGTTGCTGTTGCTTTACTTGTTGGCCTGTTTGCATCCACACAGTCCTTTCGTCTCTGATCCCTCTTGCCACGGCACGATCCACAGACAGTCGCACTTGCCCTCGCTCTCTCTTGCTCGCTCCTTGCAAATCACCGCAGTGTACACCGCCTCGCGGCTTCCCAACATTCAACGCTCGTTCATCCTGTGCCGCAGTACAGTACCCACCCACGCACCCAGAGTAGAGCCTTGAAATCCGGTCTCTCCGAACGGCTCGTACTTCACACTGCCATCACCAGTCTTCCTCCCCAGTGCTCTCCACCATGGCCACGCGCCCACACAATGTTGGCATCAAGGCCCTTGAGATTTACTTCCCTGCCCAGGTATGGCGATGCCCAATGACTGCTGCCCACGCCGCTTATGTGCCTGTCTCTGACTGCGGCAGTGTGTCGACCAAGCCGAGCTCGAAAAGTTCGATGGCGTGGCCGCAGGCAAGTACACCATTGGCCTCGGCCAGACCAAGATGTCGTTCTGCGACGACCGGGAAGACATCTACTCGATTGCCCTGACCACGCTCTCTTCGCTAGTCAAGAAGTACAAGATCGATCTCAAGAAGATCGGCCGTCTGGAAGTCGGCACCGAGACGATGCTGGACAAGAGCAAGAGCGTCAAGTCGGTGCTGATGCAGCTGTTTGAGGAGAGCGGCAATCACAACGTCGAGGGCGTGGACACGGTCAACGCCTGCTTCGGCGGCACCAATGCCGTATTCAATGCCATCAACTGGGTCGAGTCATCCGCCTGGGACGGCCGAGAGGCCATTGTGGTGGCGGGCGACATTGCGCTGTATAAGAAGGGCAATGCCCGCCCAACTGGTGGCGCCGGCTGTGTTGCCATGCTGATCGGGCCTGATGCTCCGCTCGTCTTCGAGCCTGGCCTCCGAGGCAGCCACATCGAGCATGCCTACGACTTCTACAAGCCCGACCTAACAAGCGAGTACCCCTACGTCGATGGCCAGTTTTCCCTACAGTGCTATACCAAGGCCGTCGACAAGTGCTATGCAGCCTACAATGCGAGAGAAAAGGCTGTCAAGGCGCAGCTCAATGGTCACGCCAATGGCCACGAGACCAAGGACGAAACCAGCACGCCCATCGACCGATTTGATTACATGGCATTCCACGCTCCTACCTGCAAGCTTGTCTCGAAATCCTACGCCCGCCTGCTCTACAACGACTTCCTTGCTGATCCTCAGAATCCTGCGTTCGCTGACATTGCGCCGGAGCTGCGCGATCTCGAGTATCAGGCATCGCTGACAGACCGGAGCCTCGAAAAGGCCTTCATGGGCCTCACCAAGAAGAGGTTTGCCGCTCGTGTGCAGCCAGCCATCCAGGTGGCCACCCAGTGCGGCAACATGTACTGCGGCAGTGTCTATGGCGGTCTTGTTGGCCTCGTCGCCAACATCCCCCCCAAGACCCTGCAAGGCAAGAGACTCGGCGTCTTCAGCTACGGCAGTGGTCTGGCCAGCGCCATGTTCAGCTTGAAGGTCGTCGGTGATACGTCGGAGATTGCTAAGCAGCTCGATCTGCAGCGACGACTTGATGGCCGGAAGGTGGTCGCTCCCGAGGTGTATGACGAGGTAAGTTTGTCAACTGTCGCAACCATTGCTTGGAGAACAGACCTGACATGTGCCAGATGTGCTTGCTCCGAGAAAAAGCCCACCTTCAAAAGAGCTTCACGCCCGCTGGCAGCACCGACGAACTCGTGCCCGGCACTTACTACCTGACTGCGGTCGACGACATGTTCCGACGCAAGTACGCCATCAAAGGATGATCGTGGTTGACACCTGGATCTTGCTCCCCGCGGCCGTCTCACAGTGGCCGGGTCCGGCATCTAATCTACTGTATGCGTGCATTTGCCTGCATTTGACTGTACTTGACTGCACTTATTTAGAGCGTGGGATGTGCAGCACGGACAAATAATAGACTGGGCCTGTATTACTAGGCGATCTGGCAAGCGCATCGTTTAGCTTGTACCTGCTCAATACGTTCAAGATAATAGAGCTCGAGTCCCCCAAAGTACGGGCGATCTCTGATTGTGGTATTCCGATCCCGGCCCCCTGCCAATCACCTTGCCCCTGGGCTGGGCCCCACCGGTGCGGGCTGACGATTCTCCGGCGATGGACGCTTTGAACTGACCGGCGCTTATCGGTGCACGAGCCGACAGTTTGCCCAACCGCATTGGACAGGCGCCTCCTTGGCATCGGCTCAAGTCGCCTATCTGGGCACAAGCTGAGAGCTGTTCGACGATTCTCTCTTGCTACGTCATGGTGGTGAATGTTGAGTGACACCAGCGCGAAGGAAGAAGGGCACCAGCTAAGTTAAAAAGCTGGGGCCAGAGCTATTTTTTTTGTTCTTAACCCTCCCCCCCACCACAGCTTCGTCGTTTCGAGTTCTCCTCACAGTCCTTTTGTGCAACGCCTTCCCCACCCCCGACTAGATTAGGACTTCCTTCTATTTTTCCCTTTATACGCCACCCACCCACCACTTAGTTCCACGCGTCGTCCCAGCGCCCAAGGCGACTGCCACGGACACAATGTCCTCAGCAGTAGGTGAGCGTTCCTCCTTCTGTGTCCGACGGCCGTGCGTGGACGAAACATGACACACGCATAAAGATTCGGGATTGCCCATCCGTCTTGCACAGAAGATACCGATGCAAAGAGCTGCCGGACAACTTCAAGGCACGTAACAAAGTCGAAAGGATAGATTGGTGATTTAACTAGCATGGAGGATGGAAATTTAATGGTGGTGGTGCTCAGGCTGACTAATGGCCATTGAATCCAAAACAGGAAACCAGAATTCCGAATCCTCCAGACTCATCGACGGCATTCTCGGGCGGAAAAGCAAGCCGAAGGAGAATGGCTCCGTTGTGACAGAGACCCAGCGGAGTAAGCCAGACTCGGGATTGGAACAAGCACAATCTCAGAAGACCGAGACAATCGCCACCACTACTACCACTACTTCAGCGCCGCCTCCCTCTCAGCCACCATCAGAATCGACCACGGCTGCCAAGCCCGCCACTAAAGCTCCCGCCGCCACCACCACGACCACCCCAGCCGTGGTGAAAACTCCGGCGAAGAAGGAGGAGGAGGAGGAAAGAGGTCGAGGGAAGGAATTCGAAAGCAACAGCAACCGCAAGATCGAACGCAGCATCAGTCCCGGCACCTTGCCGGATGGCCGACATGTCAAGACCGATGGCGATAAAGGCCTCAGCTATGTTCCCCCGAATAAGCTGGGCAAGCTGGGCGCCAAGTTGGGTATGCGGTGAAGATGATGAGCCGATGAGCCAATGAGCCAATGAGCAATTGAGACAATTTGCATTACATGGGAAATGAAAAACCCGCTTTGAGTCTGCTGTACACAAAAGAACCGCAGAATATAACCGAGCATGTCCATCACGATTTACAATTTACAACGATCACTCCGTCAACCGCCACGGAATAATAACTGTGAGAGAGAAATGTGGAAAATGGGGCAAGAGCGAACGAAGTAGTCGCTTCCTTTTCTTTTTTTTTCGGGTCGGGTTTGGGGGGCGGATGGTGGAATGGCAGTCACGGCATTGTCATGTACTCTTTTTGTTGTTTCAAATTAACTTGAAAAGAGCCATGTGGCTTTGGTCACTTACTTCATGGATGTTGGTGTTGTGGTGTGATGTGAATGACTGAATATGCATGTGTGTGTCAGAGAGAGATATATCTAAATGATATTTTAAATTGGACTGGAAAAGCATGCCCCGCCAGACATACAGTGGTTATATCTTGGGCTGAATGGAGTATGTAAGCAGCTGTATCATTTATCTAGCTGTAGTCTCGCCATTTGTGAGTTTTTGCACACTCTCTCGTTTTCAGACATTGTTGTCTATTCGTGTCTGGGGCCACTTGTTGGCTGCTTCTAGTCACTTGACGGCACAACCGCGAGCCTGCCGCCATCTGTCACAACCACCTGCCCATTAATATACGCACCCGCCCTCGAACACAACCACAACACCACGCCCGCCATATCACTCTCATCGCCTGTCCGCGTCGCTGGAAAAACGGACCTATCAAATGTCCCCTCTGCATTATGCGCCGCCGTCCTCCCCTGCTTGTCATACATTTCATGCGTCATCTCACTCAGATACAACCCAGGCGCAATCGCATTCGCTCGGATGTCGTGCGCCACCAGCACCGACGACAGCTGCTTCGTCATGTGGATCACTCCGGCCTTGCTCGGCACATACGACAGGCTTCCCAGCGGCCGCCGGCTGAACCCGCCAATCGACGCGGTCGTGGTAATCTGCGGCAGCGGACGCAGCGTCTCCCCGTTCCCCGTCCCCGGTTTCCGCTGCCGGTTCGCCTCTGCCAGCAGTGGCAGGAATGCCGCAATCGTGAAGTGCACGCCCGCCAAGTTCGTCTCATATGTCGACGTCAGCTCCGCCACCGAAGGCGCCCACCTGTTGCGTGCCAGTTCCTCGGTACTGATCGGTGAGTCGTCGGCCAAGGTGGTATGCACGCTGGGCCCTGTGATGCCGCTGTTGGCGATGAGCACGTCCACTGCTGTCGTGCCGTCCTTTTTGATCGCCGACACCGCTGCCTCGAGGGGGTCCTTCGATGTCACGTCTGCTTAGATCGGTTTGATGATGGTTCCAGGCACAGACGATGCAGTTTTTTAAAGGCCGGGGAGGCGGCGGCCTAGGATGTACACGCTTGACGCGCCATAAGGCCGAGCGAGCGCGCCATGTATGCGGCGAGGCCTGGAGGGGAGACAAAGAACCGTGATTAGGGATTGCTGAGGGAGGATGAAGAGGAGCGACTTCCTGCTGCCGCCTCCGGTAACAACGGCGGTGAGGCCATCGACATTGAATAGGTTACCAGCCTCGATCTTTTCGTTGGCGTCGTGGTTTTGAGTTATGATGGCTGTATTGTTGCTGGAGGAGCGGTATGAAGATACAACAAAGTCGGAGACTTCCTCACAATGATATAGATAGCGCCTACTTGTAACGTTCCCCTGTTACGGATATAAAACCGGACTATCGGATATATTTCTGGCTTCTCTGTTGCCTCCTGATAATATGTTACACCGATGATGTCCTCTTTGTGCGATCTGTGTTCGGGTAGAGAAGACGGACAAATGGACGATCGACACGTCAAGTTACAACGTCATGACGTCGGATATCCCTTGCAGACTTGTATGTTGTGATCTGTCGATTGGTGCAACTGCTTGAGGCAGTCCACTTCTTTCCAGACAAGCTCCGTTTGTTTACATAAGCGAGATAGGTCACTATTTAAGAGTTGTGCATTTGGGCCATCTACTGTACAACGGCTTCCCATTCGACAGCCGGACCTAAGAGCCGGCTTCACCAATGTCTGATAGGGACATCTGTCGAACGATACTGACGATGCGAGACCGTTGAGTAACCTGACATATAAATAGGCATGTGATATAATTACGTCAAGATATATTGAGACCTAAGCAGGAGTCTTTTTTTGACACATTCACCTCTGGAAATGGCGAGCATGGATATTGAACGAAAAATGAGGGATGGGAGAGAGTGGAAACTCATGTGAGGATTGCAAACTCGAGAAGTGTAGACATTGCGTTGTACTGAGAGCTGGATATTGGGCCTCGGCGCTAAGTTACCGTATTATATCGTCATAGCTAGTGGCCAGCAAAGCTCCAGAATCTAACAGAAGACATCGCTCAAGGTGTACGAGTGGAAGTCACAGACGCTCCCAGCAATTTCATGCTTCTCACCTCCGATGACCGCATTACAATAATTGAGAAGCTTTCAATGCGAGACGGATCTGTATGGACGATATTGACAGTACGCGAGTTTTGCTGCAACTGTTTGGCATTCGGTCAAGTTCCTCGCCGGGAAGACGATATCTGAGGTTAGTCTAGCAGTTGTTCTGCGTTCTTGAGAGTGATTGCACCTCTTCTCGACTGTTCAAATGTCGGGAATGGAATTGAAACTAAACAGCCAAGACTTGGCTGCTGATCTTCGTATTCTGCTCTACACGTCGCTACATGTGTCACAGGGACTCTCTAAGCCGTAGGTAGTATTTTTAGCATCTCTCGGAAATAATTTAACTTACTTGGCGCGCTTCCAGTTAAGTTACCAGCGCTTGCAGCACCGGAGTGGAGTATTACTTTTACATTGCAATGAGCGCCCAGACCAGGCGCCAAGCAGTTTCACAGCTAAAGATATTTTAGCTATCATAACTATCCGGCCCAGCATCCCATATCAGTCTACATGGGGGGGTCCTTCTCCACTACGCCTGGTTGTAGCCTTATAACCTGAGGTAGCATTGTCAACGATGAAAGACTCGCTCGCGACGCTCTGTGGGCGACTCATCAACTGGCTCACAACGCTCGTGAACTAGCTAACATGAAACAAGCAAGATCTTAGCGCCGACAGGGAGAAACAGTGAAGGGAAACTTGCAACACCATGTTCCACCTTGCGCGCGGCTATCCAAAACAAAAGGAGCCGCTTAGCAAGCGCTTATGGTCGCCGGTGAGTGCAAACTTGAAGCAACTCCAGATGCGAGCGTTCAGTCTTATCAGGCTGTCCGCGCTCGTGGTCAACGATCTAGGCTGGCTTTTACGCTGTTGTTTCGATTCTCGCTTCGTTCTCAGTATGGCAATACGCACCTTCTCCTTTATTGCATCATGGTTTGTAAGTTGACAAGACCGAACTTCAAAAGCAGGTTGAGGAGGATCTTCAAGAAAGGTGGACCAGCTCAAAGTGCTAGTCAAACCGCGAGTGTTAATGTAAGTATCTCTGCGACTCCCAGTGCAACTCTTGGGCGTGTATAGCGCAACGCGTACATCTCTCACTTCTGGATGCTGACAATAGGGCAGAGCGGTGTTTCGGATGAACCTTTACAAAAATCTCCTTCAACAAGGCCTGCAAATGCTGTCAATCAAAGCAATGTGTCAACCGCTCATTTTACAAATCTTAGCTCTGCAAATAGTGTCCCTCAAAGCAACGTGTCAATGACTCCTCTGCCCAATCCTAGTCCTGCAAATACTCTTCACCAGAGCAATGTGTCAACGACTCCTTCGACAAATCCCAGCCATCCAAGTGCTGTTGATCAAATAAATCCGTCAACAGCCCTTTCTCCTTGCCCCTGGTCACCGCAATCGCTGTGGGAGGATGCGTATAAACAGTTAAGCCGCACAGAACCGGAGTTGATCACGGAATTTGAGAAAATCCTTTGCGGCAATTTCGCATCAAACGAGCAAGTACAGTCAATCGTGCAAGCACAGCTTGACAGCCGTATTGAAGACCAATGGGCGGTTAACGTTTTGGGCAAAGACGTCAAGATACGGAAAATGGGAGAGAATCTCATTAAGTTTTTGGTATGGAGCAAGGATCTTGTATCTACTAGCCTCAACAGTCAACCTCATCTGGCGTTGGCATGGTCAGGGGTCACAATGCTCTTACCGGTACGTGGCAGCACTTGGAATCCTCCTCAACTAACTCTACTAGCTTGTTTTGACTCCTACTCAGGAGAGCGATGCAATGATCCAGGGTCTTGATCATCTTACCTCGACGTTGAAACCGTACCAGATCCGGACTAAGCTGCAGCGCAATACTGGAAGCGATGAATACCGTAGCGCTGTTGTTCACCTCTACTCTTGTTGCTTAGAATACCAGGCCCGAATGGCTTGTCACCTGTCCAAGAGAACTGCGACCCGCAGTGTTGTTGCACTGACCAAATCTGGCAAATGGAGTGCCCTGATACAAAAAGTCGACGCGGCAGATCAAGAATGTTGTAAGTATCAGACTTTAATTGACAAAAAACAAGAAGATGAGATGTGGAAGTTGCAAACCAAACAGATGGAAGAGCAAGAGAAGATTTTGAAGCAAATATACAAGTTGAAACTTGATGATCTCAATACTCGCGAAGCTGAGGGAGAAGATGGCTTACGAGACAAGGTAATCGAGTGCCTTATCGGAGACTATCCCGAACAGAAAGATGCCAACCCGGAGGCTGTAGAGAATACGTGTCGGTGGTTTCTTGATGACTCACGCTTCCACAAGTGGAGAGACTCTACAACCTCAAGTTTGCTCTGGCTATACGCAGGTGCTGGTTGCGGCAAGTCAGTTTTGTCTCGAGCACTGATTGACGAAGACCATCTTATCCATGCCGGCCGTGTCATGACATCCACTGTCTGTTACTTCTTCTTCAAAGACCTTGACAACCGGAATTGTGGCGCAGATGCGCTTCGGGGCATCCTGCACCAATTGTACACCCAGAAGCTGCACACGAATCTCATTTCGGTTGCGTACGACGCCAACAAACTCTATCAACAAAAGCTCGGCTCCATGTTCAACACATTATGGGACCTGTTACTTACCACATCACGGCATCCAGCTGCTGGGGAGATCATTTGTGTGCTTGACGCCTTGGATGAGTGTCAAGCAGATGCTAGAAAGGCGTTGTTGGACAAGCTCGTGCAATTCTTCAATGCCAGCACGAAGGACAGCAACCCTCAACAACCTTGCATCAAGTTCTTGATAACCAGCCAATACAGGGAGGATATCGATCTTCGATTTGCCAAATTGGAACCTGCATCCAACTTCATCAAATTTCCCGGTGACGATCTGTCTGATCTCCTCCGTCGGGAAATCGACCTTGTCATTGACCAACGTGTTCCTGAGAAGGTACCAAAGCTTAATCAGCAATCTCAACTGCTTTTGGCTAAACACTTGAAATCTATAGAACACCGGACTTACTTGTGGCTTCACCTGATACTCGAGGAGATTGAGGAGAAATTCCCCAGTAATTCAACGTTGTCCCGGATCAAGATGTTGATCAACGAACTCCCAAGCACCGTCAACGAGGTATACGAGGGCATCCTACACCGGAGTCCGGATCCCAAAAACATACGTGTCATCTTGCAGATTGTTCTTGCTGCCAAGCACGAGCTGACCGTGAATGAGTTGATCGTGGCATGGCACGTTACCAGGAGCAACCAGCCTCGATCATACCAAGATCTTGATCTTCCCGATGAAGGTTGTCGTGAGACCAGTCTGCAAAGCATCTGTGGCTCCATCATACGGATCGTGGACTCTAGGGTCATGTTGATACATGACACCGCCCGTCAATATCTTCTACAGCGACCACAATCAGCACAACCGCCGGTGGACCAAGACAAAAGTGTTGCGTCAGCAGCGACTACTTCAGTCTGGCGGCATTCCTTTCCACTCGTGAACTGTGAGCATCTCTGCGCTCAGATATGTATGACAGTGCTTTGCTTCAGTTTCGACAACCGGGACTGCCCTTGGATAATGGTCCGTGACAGCGTGAAGTATCCGCATGACAACTGTGAAGACAAACTGGAGAAGCTGCATCTCCTTAATTATGCATCAACAACGTGGGCAGAACACCTTCGAATCTCACAGGATATTAGCAGCGAGGATGAGATTTGTCGAGCCGCCTCTATTTGTGATTCCAAACAGAGGCTGTTCAATATTTGGTTTCCAGTTTATTGCTGGTCGCAATGCTTCCTGCAGCTTGGCAATGAGCCAAGTATAATGGTAGCTTCATTACTGGGACTATCGCGTGTTGTGGAACAGATGTCAAGCGACGGGGCAGATGTCAATGCAAAAGGAGGACACTATGGCACTGCGCTGCAGTCGGCAGCAGCACATGGCCATGAGAGAGTGGTGGAGATACTGCTCAAGCTGAATCCGCCGGCAGAGATCAATGCCGTTGGAGGCCAGTACGAGAACGCATTGCAAGCAGCATCGGCATATAGCCATGAGAAAGTGGTGGAGATACTGCTCAAGTATAATGCAGATGTCAATGCTGGAGGAGGGTACTATGGTAATGCACTGGAGGTAGCATCGGCACGTGGTCATGAGAAAGTGGTGGAGATGCTGCTGGCCGAAGGGGCAGAGCTCAATGCTCATGGAGCTGACTACTGTAGTGCGCTGCAGCTAGCATCATTCCATGGTCATGAGAAAGTGGTGGAGATACTGTTGGCTAAGGGGGCAGATGATAGTGCTCAAGGAGGTGACCATTGTAACGCGTTGCAGGCGGCATCAGAGGGTGGCCATGCGAAACTGGTGCAGATTCTGCTGCAAAAGCACAAGGCCAAGGTCAATGCTACAGGAGGTTATTACGGTAATGCACTCCAGGCTGCATCAGAGGGTGGCCATGAGATGGTTGTACAGATCCTTCTGGACCACAAAGCATATGTAAATGCTCAAGGAGGTCACTATGGCAGTGCCCTACAGGCGGCGTCGGCACTTGGCCATGAGAGGGTGGTGGAACTACTTCTGCACAATGGGGCAAAAATTAATTTTCAAGGAGGTGAGTATGGCACCGCGTTACAAGCGGCATCAGAAGGCTGTCATGAAACGGTGGTACAGATGCTATTGGACGCAGGGGCAGAGGAGTTGACAATGAGTGACGCGAGCAGCATTCTACTAGTTTGGGACGACTATTCTTCTACTTGTGAGTCCACAACTGGACCGAAGAGAAACTCGATTTAGCGTGGGATATAATAATACTGTTGAGCGGCCTGTTCCTTTTCCGGTCGTTAAGCAACTTATGTGTTGACGGGAGGAGGATGTTGGGATTTAGGATGTGGTCCGGCATATGTATTTGGGTAGTCTAGCATGGATTGGCACCAAAGATGCCGAACACTGTCGGCTCTTACCTTCGCAAAGCTATTCACCAATTCAACGCAACAAATAAACAGTTGAATATATTACTTTTATATCTGGGTATATAGTGCTGCAGTATCGCAACCATTCTGCCCTGTAATCCACCGAGATTAGAGACTCGTTGCCAGCACGCGTCGTCTAAAGCAATGCAGGACTCCACCATGCTAGGTAATAAAACTATCAAACAATATCCATGTAGATGCAGATAGTCAAACACAAGACTGAGAGGTACGCAAGTGTCTGATCACCTTCTCCGGTTGCTGCTCCTGCCCTCTCTCTTGTGCCAGGGATCCGAGGGCCACACCCAGCCGCGGACAGTGCGAGCCTCTCGCTTCTCTCCCATCTGAGGTTCGGGCATCTCCTTATCCTTCCCATCTTTGCCTCGTTCCTCTTCAGGCACGTCACAGCCATGCCAGATACGCTGGCGTGTGAGAGCACCGGAAGCCTCAACATCCATGAATGAGGACAGCTGACCTGGCAGTGGTGTCTTCTTGCTCAGCATCAGCATGAAGTAGAGAGCCAAAGAAGCTGTCATGGGCACATTGAAGTCCTCGTCACCAAGCTCGCTCTCAGGCATAAAGGTCTTAGTGGCAATGGGTTTTGCGAGCTCAAGGTAGCCAAAGTATGGCTGACCGCGCTCGTCGGAGCCCGCGCGCACACAGAGCAGCTCGATTTCAGTGATGATGAAGCCATAGCGGCAAGAATGGTCACGCATGCATTTCTGCAGGTGCGCGAGGCCCCTGAGATACTTGACTTTGGCTGGTGCCCCTTCCTGACACATGCCCGAGTTCCAGTTGTTAAAGGACTTACACAGTCCGACCATGCGGCCACGTGGCAGACCTGTTAGTGTGCGATCCGAGTCTGTGGGATAGTTGGCCAAGAAGGTCGGCGCCGAAGCGGTATTTGTGATCTGCGACAGCGGGGCCGGGTATAGATGGATCGAGTTGTGGCCGAGAGAGAGCTGGGTACCAAGATTGCAGCGCGGAAAGTAGGTGGTGGTGATGTACTTGACCAGATCTGGCTCTGAGGCTGGGCTAAGAGTTGGCAAGTGTGATCCTGATTGCTGAACTGATGGAAAGGTGGAAGAGGCATGCTGGAATTGCAGCAGGGTGAGCAAGTCAGGGATAGAGGAGAATGTGTCCATGTTGAACTCGGTCCAAGTACGCAAGTTGCGGATGTCCCACCAGAAATGAGACGACATTGTACGGCCAGGAGCAGAGGAGAGATGGCGCACAAGATTAATGGCTGGGGTGGGGTTGGTCAGGTAAGTGATCAGAGAGGATGTTTCGACTTCTGGCTGCGAAGCAAGAGTCGGCGGTGCGGGTTGGACGATGGATGGGGGAGGAGACAATGAGATGGGCCTGGACAACACCTCTATGGCAGCGGGCATGTCGAACGTCGCTTCAAGATTGATCGCAGGAGGCTCTATCATGGTCGAGTTATTTTGGTAACGCAAGTAATCTTCAGGGAAGATGGCCGGCGATGGCATTTGTTGTTGTTGCTGCTGCTGGTGCTGCTGGTGCTGCTGCATTTGGTAGGACGGCATTTGACGATAGGTCGGATAGCCAAAGCGTGACAGCACCGTACTATCAACACTAGAAGCCGATCCATGGCGAGAATGAGCCTTCTTGGTGCGGTGCACATGTGCATACTGTAAGCCTGGCGATGGAGTTGGTGCCAGAGAGGTGGCGCGTGAGAGTGGCGCATTGGAAATGGGCGACATCAAATTAGTGCTCTCGACGGGCTCGGTGGCACATCGGTAAGATGGGCGACGTTGGCTAGCCCGGCCAAACGAGTGGATGCTGTTGGTGGACGAACCTCTCCGGTGGCCGGCCTTGAACTGACCAGCAGCTGGTGGGGCAAGACTTGAGTCCTGTGTCCTGATTTTGGGTAAGAGCACGGGTCCATTTTGGCAAAGGATGGGCGAGCGGCTAGATGTGGTGCTGATTGTGACAACAGACTCGGGCGAGGTGTCGGTAGCTGTGGAATTGGTGTAGTATGATGAGGCACTAGAGTAATTCCGTGAATGGCTTCGCTGTCCAGCAGCGCCCTCTGGGGGAGTGATGGGTCTATAGGAGTATGGGGCCAAGGACATGCTGGCTCTCATGGTCAGTGGGGTTGCATGGCCGTGCCTGGTGACGACCTACATGGGGATGGGTGTATGGTATGAAGACCTGCTTCACGACAGCTTGGGGGCGTGATGAAGAAAGGAATGAAGGTCAGAAACAGAAAAGAAATACCAATGAAATATGGAAGACCTTAGACTGTCAGTGCAGAGCAAAAGGAACGAAAGGCTCTGAGCTGCTGAGGGAGCGAGGTAATGTATAAATGCTGAGGTCGTTGCGAACGAGTCTAGCGTGCATTGAAGCCAACGAAAGAGGAAGGAAGAAAGTCCGATGAAACATGGATCGAAGGTTCGATATAAACACGTCTATCTGGACATGGCTGGAGCGTGGGCTGGCACGTTGGTCAGAGTACGAGACCTGGTGGCAAGAATGACGCGCGCCTCCAGCGTGTCGTTGTGCCTATTCTGGGCCTGCGCGACTGTAGAAATGTGTAACAGGCGACGATGAGATCGCAATTGGAACGAGACAATCTCTGCCAGCGCTTGTCTGGTCGTCGGATCGTGCGAGCCATGACAGTCGGATCTTGCTCTCTTACCACACACCACCGAGAATAGCATAAAGCTGGGTCAGCGACACGCGACACACGAAAAGAAGAGGCTGAAAATAGGCGGTAGTAATTGCTTGGACGTGGACGAACTATCCGGCGCGTAGATGAGATTGTTCATTGCTGTCGAAGCGCGCCGCACAGCGCTGCCTCGGATGTGGTTGAGAAGTGTTTCAGATACGAGGCCAGATGACCTGATTGGCGCCAGCAACGTGGCAGTGCAGCGGCCGCCCGCCGTGCATCGCTCTGCCACTGGGAGCTGCTCACGCCTCAACACCAACATAACGCGACTTGGAGACTGCTAAACGCGAAAAGACCACGAAGATCACATGCGTGAGTCACCATTCTGCTTGCCTGCTGTCCTCCCAACCTCCTCATCTGTATGCTGTCTGCACGATGCTGCAGTGTGCATAGCTAGATCGAAGTCTATGCATCCTATTATCGAGAACCGTGAGAAACGAGTGGCTATTGTGGTTGTTTAAGTCGGTTGTGTGTTTCAGGTCTGCTGAACCACTTCTGATACAGGCCGTGAGAGTGGTGGCCGAGTGGTCGTAGCAGTAGGAATGTCGGAAGAGCCTTCGGATTACGCAGCCTGTGTTGCCACGGCACATAATGCTGCCAGTCTACCGTCCCCAGAATATCACTATAGTATGCATCAACTGGATAATAATAATAATAATAAGTTAATAATAATAATAATAATAACTCTGTCTACAGTTACGGAAGGACCTAGGGAGCAATGTACTATTGCTGTAAGTTAAGAAGATGAGCAAATTGGATAACGTAATTCTCCCTACCGGTAATTTAGTTGTTCGGGGCTTTTTTCTGCGCGGAGATAGCATTACGGCACTGGGCCTCAACGGTTCTGAAGAAACACCAGACAGGGATCACGCCGACCGGCTTCTGTACAAGGACCATAGCGGAGAGCGAGGCCCTGTTGAGGCAATGTCTGGAAAGAAGTCACTCCATCACGTCACATTGCCCGCACTCGTCGCAACACTCTCTTACCTAGCCTGTGCCTAGCAACGTGGCTAACGCCAAGCCGCAGGATCCGAGACTCTGCAGGATGCGAGACCATCGCGAACAGGGTTAATTTATTCTCCCATTTGCTTTGAATACTAATTACTCTACCACCACTGCAGTAAT